>VDFB02047230.1:88731389-88808160 GCA_007258455.2 Sequoia sempervirens
AATACACTTGAGAAATTCAAAACTCTACATGTTAGAGGGTGCTCTAGTTTATGCCAAAGTACATGGAATAAAGTTTTATAATTTTCACCCATGAGAAATATGAAAAGGTAATATTGATTTTATCAAGCTATTCTATAAGGAAAACATTAAGTAATTACTCCACATACTTAATAGGGGTTGGCTAATGAAGGAGAGCTCCACACCCTCTAGAATACTAAAAAACTCCACCAATGTGAGTTTATAAAATAATTAACTTGATCACATTACTTTAAAAAGTGTTAGGAAATCAAAATGCAGAGGATTTCCACTTGTGGATGTTCCTTTTCACTACAAAAATCCTAGATGGAAAAGAGTATATAGACTAGGGCACCACAATCAACAACAAATGACATGGCCAGTTAATGGAATTTGATTAATCAAAGAACTTATTTATCACCTCCTACCTATTTTTTTAATAGCTAGAAGGATAATCATTCCTTATTTAGAGAGAGTTAAGTTTATGTGTGTCGAAGCTAGGTAAAACTTGGTCTATGGGTACTAACCATAGTTGAAACCTAAAATGAGTAAAAAAGTGACTTAGGAGGGTAAAACTGATTTGATCTTTCTCATTATTAAGATTTAAGAGAATGAAATCAAAAATAAAATATCAATTAAAGAAATAGTAGTTAGAACCATGTGGAGAAATTGGTTCACATATAATTCCATACCTTCTCATATATTGTAATCAAAGGATTCACTAGCACTTTATACCAAATTCCAAGATACATTGGTGATAAATTGGTCTTGCTGGAGCTATTTGTCATATATAGAAAGCATAAAATGGGTATTAAATTCCTTCTAGAAATTGGGGATTATACTTGCCCACCATATGTAGTTGCAAAGATGTAGATATAAAAATGAATATGATAACACTTCATCCTTTCAAAAGGAGAATATATGATCATAGAGGGTTATGGAATAACTAGCAAGATTAGTGTTCACATATAAGACAACTTTGACAATGACAATGAAGTACAAAGAAGTGACTACCATAGAGCTAGAGTTATAGACTCAAGATCTTTTGTAACTACAAACATTATAAATGAATTAGATGATGATTTCAAAGTGTTGGATCCATTTTATGATGATAAAAATTATTTGATAGACCAACCCCTCCCATTGATCGGCTTTTGGCTGAATTTCAATTAACTAGGATAAAAATTAAATTGTGGTTAGTAGAATATTCTTATTGCTAGGATTAGGGATGAAATAATCAATAAAAAATAAAGAGTCCTGAGTTATCAAAGAAAATTAGGGACAAAGATGAGACATCAAAGAAAGTAAAGAATATGCAGGAATGACCAAAGAAGAATAAGAAAAAGACTAAATGGTTATCTAAGCAAAAGAAAGATATATTCACTTCTTTACTTCTAATTACATGAGAAGATATTAAAAAAATGATACATGTGAAATAATTAGAACATAATATATAAAATATTTTAAAAGTTTGGTGATGAAGAAGAAAAAATCTAAGTTCACTTTCAAATGTTGTAATAGTATTTAGGAAGATGAGACCACATTGAGTAAAGTCCCTTCCCTCCTTTTTGCCTCAAAAGCCTCCAACTCCTCTCAAAAAAATCCTACTCCCAAGAAACAAACCACTTCTCCTCCCAAATATCCCCTACATATACATCTAAATCTTTCTCCTCCCTGGGAACCTCCTTCTCCACCTCCATCTCCAATAAATAAATCACCTTCTCCTCAATCATCTCCTCCTTAAATGTCCCCTTCACCACTAAATTCATCACTAAATTCATCCCTAAATGAGAGGTCTGTGAAGGTCAAGTTGAAATAGAAGCTACAACCCAAGATTATTTTCTTTCCCTAAAATTTCCAATATTGCTTCAAAAAACATTGAAAAAGGGGAAAAGATTTATGGACTCAATGGTAGAATATTTCTCCAAGTAATTGGAAGCATTATTTACATGTTCTCCCTTTTCAAAAAGACTAAAGTGTATTTTTCATCAATATTGATGCTCAAGGAGTGATGTTTGTAGAAATTATTATTTGTACATGCGATAAATGAGAGAAATCTATTGAGGTGTTTGATTATTTGCACTCAACAAGCTAATTAGAGGAGGAGCAAAACGAGAAATCTAATATAATATGGGAAAAATATTATGGAAGTATGAAAAAGATCAAGAAACATGTAACATCCCAAAATTGAGACCATTTTTTGAAGTATTACTAACTCGAGAAAAATTGAAAAGAAATAACTAACACAACTAAACAATTACTTCTTGAATTTAGTACATCTTTTTATTTTTTAGATTTTTTATTTTCAAATATTTTATTTACAACTCTAATTTTTTTAAGGTAATTCTTATTAGAGAAAAATATTCATTAAACTAGAGAATATATTTTATCAAAAACTTTTAGAAAAATATTTATTGGTAATAATCATTGTTAAAATAAGATTATTAAAGTTTTTCTTCACTATCTAATTTCAAATCATATTGTTCAAATTGATTAGTGAAATTATTTTCCTCCATTCTTGAAATAATATCAATTTCCTCAAATTAATATAACATGAATCTAGTACATGACTTATAATAAGTCTTAATACATCATGTGCCATTACATATAGAAAGTTTAATTTCCTTGTTATATTATTATAAAGAAAATAAAGTTGTCAACTACTTTTAATTTTGTACTTGAATATATTTACAATATGTAATGCATATAAAATCATAATAAACATTAGAAAATACCAATTTATTTCTCCTCATGTATACATTGAATAATAATAAGGTTTAGAAGGGGGCACATTTGGATAACTTATTCCTCCTATCCTTCCCCTACTCTCTTTCAAAAACTCTATGAGTAGGGAGTAAGTTAATTCCCAAGATCAACAATGGTAATGAATATGTTGGGAAATACCTACCTATATAACATGGGTAGAATTCACTTTACTCTACTTATACCTATAGAAAGTATGGTGCTTCACTCGTAGGATAGTATATATTAGTATTGCACTAAGTTCAAGGATAGCTAGTAGCTAGGCCCTTCAAGGATATGTAATAGTAGTGGGAGTACAATGAACTAATTTTCTATGAAGATTTATCTAGGACATTTGCTATGTGTTGATGAGTACCAATGAATAGACCCCCCCATGTATTGGTGTTGTAGGATCAACGCGAACATGTTAGTCTTCTATATTATGCCATATTATATAAAGGGATATAGATTGGTATTGATGAACACTATTGACATTGACCTAATAATATATGAGTTTTTCCTAGATGGTAAGATAGGGATATTCATAAGAATCCCTCTATTAAGAGAAAGGTACAATAGGGTACCATCAACATAACAAGTTACAATTTATAGTACTCTTATTATCACTAGGGTAACATTAATATAAATAAAATGATATTGTGGGAAACTATCCATCTATCCATAGCAGTGACCAATGATAGAGGAAAGTGTTGAAGCCCTCTTTTGGACAAGTGCCAAATTCTTATACCTTTAAAGAAATAAATGGAATATAAATTCTATATTTTTGAAATAATATCTCGATCAAATATTATGTTTATAATTGTGGCATGAACACCAAACTACTTCATGAAATGGAGCATGATGGATCTAGTGTTGTCTCCTTAAAACTAGTTGGAAAAATGTATCTTTCATAAAAGAAAATGTCCATGTATACTTCACTTAACCATCTTTCTTTCTCTATACTAAGAACCCTACCTATATAGCTTGCAACCCTTAAACTTTAGACACCATGCATGAATTTTGTGACATTGAAATTGAATCCCTATTATTTATAACTAGCACTATGATGAAAAATGTAGCATTAGACTAAAAAGAGAATCTATATTGATTCAAAGGATTGGAACAAGATGATAATAGTTGGTGTCACATGGATTCTCTAAAAATAAGACTATTTTTTTTAGAATTGGGTGAGCTTCATAGACATCACATGAAATTGTAAGGATTTTTTATGGACCTAATATCTCTAGAGTAATAAAATCATGGGTCAAACTAACAACATTTTTATTAAGAATCTAGTATTATCTAAATTTTAGTAGTCAAATCCATTTCTATTTGGTTGTGGGTAACGCTTTAGAACTTCAAGTTTTGTTTTGTGAATCAAGATGTAATATTGTGACATAATGCTATCATTCCTAATATAGGACCATGCCACATAATAACATGGATCTACCATAGTGTATGTCATAGCCATTTTTTAATATTCTTACCTTTCCATAGCTATAATTCTTGTTGTCGTAGATTTTTTTCCATAATATTCCAATAGAAAATATTTACATCCATCCTCTGCATCTATTGATTGAAAGGGATTGGTGAAGGATTAGTACCAACCATCAACGACCATTATGACACCCCAACCATAAGTTATTTTGGAGGTAAATATGTGGCAATTTATATACTACTAGAGATACTCAAGCTATTCAATAAATCAAAGCGAATACACTTTTTAAATTTTAAGATAACCACCACATATACTAACTAGTATAGTATACCACTTGATTGATACAAAAGGAAATCTAGAACATAAACTATCATTAGAGGAATTAAAAAATAGATCATGCAATGCCATCATGGAATAAAATAACTAATTTACTCAATTAATGTCTACCACAAACCAATCAATAATGATTTTTAAAACAAGTTGCTTCCTTCCAAGAAGTATAAAAATATATTTGTCACAGATTAATATTGAATACCATCTTGGCACATAATATTTGATGAGACACTCGCCTTATAAAGTATGATCATGGCATGGTTCATTTCTATTCCTATATAGTTATGTCCTAAAATCCTTTTGACATCATCAATCTATGTAGTTTATTAGTTATATTGTCTAATAGTCATTAAATAATTTAACAATTTTACTTACACATGATTGCAATATCCTAGATAGATTTTTAACCTAAGCAAGAACAAAATATGGATGTTATAATATATATTATAATGAAAATATAGAATAGTGTAAATGATATAGGTAGTAGTCATATGAATAAACTATAACTATACTTACAATAGGATAATAGAGACAACACTATATAGAACATCCAAACATATACAATGTAAAATGGTTATAAATTTTGGTTCAATTGATCTATGTAATCTTCACTAATCTAAACCTAAAAAAGTGGTCCTGCTTATTTTTTAAACCTTATCTATAATTAAATATATGGTACCAAATATGCCACCTAAAACCCTACTCTACTCAATGTCTCAACTTATATAGTCAAATGTCCTAAATAATACATAAACCACTATCATATAATAGTCTAACACATAAAAATAGTATTTTTACAATCTTAATATATAGACAAACACTAAATACAATGATCATATACATTTTACACAATTTGATAATTGACTAGCCAAAAAAAAATCCATTTAACTATAACTTATTCAACTACCAAGAAATAAATACTAACTTAATTATTCTCCTATATTTTATCAATATAGAAAAATACATAATAATGAAAATAGAAGGAATGATAACCCCCTTTTACCTATTTTTATATTTGTTTGAATAGTTATCACAGTGGACCCAAACTCTATCATTTCTATTTATATAGTTATATTCTATGAACTTAAAATAGAAAAGAATAGAATTCTACATAATAATCAAGCATTTAACTCAACAAATTAAAGGCAATATTATCATAGAGAATTCCCATGGCTTCTTCTAGGACAACCAGAGGTCTACTTGGTCAGAACCCAACAATATTGTTTTGTCATTATTTAACTAAACCCCAAAATAAATTATAGAAAATCAACATATGATTTTGATATCTCATACACATATATAATATATATTATTATGAGTATAAATCATACTTTATTCCATGTATTATTTCATTCACACAAGAAAATATAGCTACTATGAAACATAATAATATTGATATACCAGATATAGAAAGATTTAAACTTGCACTTATTGAGTAGTTTGTTCAAACTATTTGATAGATAACCCAAGAGAGTTGATATAGTCATCTATATAAATACACTACATTCCTCAAACTATGGTTTTAGTTTTTTTTTTTTCTCCAAACACTAGCATTATATCTCTTGTAG
Organism: Sequoia sempervirens; assembly: GCA_007258455.2. Lineage (NCBI taxonomy): Eukaryota > Viridiplantae > Streptophyta > Pinopsida > Cupressales > Cupressaceae > Sequoia > Sequoia sempervirens. The sequence goes on from VDFB02047230.1 coordinate 88,737,486, forward strand.
AAGTTAACAACTATGAAGAACAAAACTTGAACAAATATGATAAACATTTAACTTCCCAAAAACATGTTGATGGAAATTAAGATCTTATGTTACTAATCATTATAAATTAAAAATAAAATAATTTAAATGAGAATTATAGGTTTCAGAAATATAACACATTACACAATACATACATGGAAATAATCTTTTTGTCAGTGCATTTTTTCTTTGGCTCATTTGAGTTAGTTTCATTTTTATCCCATTTTCTATTCTCTTTTTGTCTTATTAGTCATTTCTAATTTCCATATCAACCCCATACCTCGAACCATGTGCAACCATACTTCTACCCCCCCTCTCTTTTTAGCTTATCTTGGTTTGAAACAAACTATTTCATCTCCTTTGGCTCTCTCTCATCCTGATGATGAATTGTAGAGTATGATTCGAAACATTGATGAAAAATGACACAATCAAATTTGTAGAAATAATAATCAAACTAAAAAAACTTTTCCAAATCAAACATATTATAAAGTAATATTCTATTATAAAAAAAATTACATTTATGCCTATAAATTCATAAAATAAACTTAGGGTAAATTCACTTTCATATGGCCAATAATACCTCTTGTGAATAGTGATGAAATTCTCAATAATCTCTAAAAATTGAATTTCCTCTCAATAAGAGAGAAGTTCCTTAAGTATAGGAGGAGGGGTGGTAAAATACTTGAAAGGTTACTTGCCACACCTATTCAAAACTACCATTTTTCAATAATTAATAGTCTAATAGTTTATTATAATTTTTAATTATTAAATATTATATGCTTTATAAAACATATAATAAACATAAGGTTTTATAACCTTATATTAGAAAAATAAATAAAACTTTACAAGAGTAATGAACTCTAATAATATTATGTTTAAATACTCCTGCTTAATATTAATAGGGGCATAACATGTAAATTTCTATAAAATAAAAAATGAAGCACCTTTGTAATGTAGGCCTTCTTTGATAAGGATAAATAAAGACACACGCATATGCCAAGATGAAGATCACACATTCCAAACTACATTAAAGTCATCTTGTCATAATTTATAATCCCATTGTTTTAAATAATGATGCTTTTAATGAGGTCTTATGAAATTTTTATTGGAACTTGAGACTCCTCAAACTAGCCTTCTCCAAGTTCATTACATAGTGTCTATAGGTCTTAAATAATATAGTTTTACAAGTGGAAGGATTACAAATAGAAGAGATACAATATGTCTAAAGGATTTATAGAATAATGAGATAACCATTATGAAGTGTCATTTTTATGCATGTTCTCCCTCAATGACAAATCCTTAACGCTAAGCATTGATCTTTTAGAGAATTTAGAACTACATAGAGCTTTTGTAAAAATACCTACAACTTGATCAAGTTATTTTAGTAGAGAATAAGATATAAATAATGTATGTAGGTCTTTAGTACAATGCTTATAGATCTTACATGTTCCCTTAAGTCTTATATAATGTCCATAGGTCTTATAAGTTCCCTTAGGCCTTACATACAAATTTAGGAACTAGGGGGTCCCATTGTTAGGAATGTTCCCACTTAATGGCAACCCCTTGAGGTAAATCAATGAAATCAAGGCATTACATAGACTATTGAAATGAAATCATGATATTCTATTTAATAAAACTTTAAATAAATCTCTACCATAATGGATTTCTTCTATGTATGTTGGATTCAATCCCAAATCTCCAAAATCAAAATATAAGAAAAATGGAAGGAAGGAAGGGCCCGGTGAACCTTGTAGGACTTGCAAGTGGGGAAAGAGGTCAAGACATGACATTGGATGAGTAGGAAATATTTGTAGTCCATAGAAATCCCACAACTTTGTAAAAACAATATAAAATGACCAAAACACTCCTAGACTTAGATCTTTCTTGAATTTTTTGAGCTTCCAACATATGATAGGGATATGGAGGATAATAAGGAACACCACATAGGAAAATTTGACCAAGGGAAACCTATTTGGAATTTCTTAGATTGGTTATATATGATGGAAAAAATGAGGTGAAATCCACAAAGGGGCCTAAAGACAAAAAAATAGAGAAAAATCAATTTAAGCTCCAATATAATCATGTAATGTGTCAACTGTTCTGAAGTAATTTTTCCTAAGTTTTCACTTTGAAAGTAAATAAACTATATACTTAACCATTGCCATAAAAAATTTCTTTATTTTATAAAGAACAAAAGAACATAAATGCAATAACAATAATCAATAATGATTCCATTCCAATATAATAATTTCCACAAATTACAATATTCCAAAGAATGTGTACAAAGTACATACATAGCTCAACCAAGCTTCAAAGCAATAGATATAGATAGTCTAGGAACCTCCTTTCAAATCTTGGTCTTCTTTCGCCTGTTGAGGAGGAGAAGCATCACTCAAGCACTTTTTCGCCAACCATAGACTCATATGCGGTCCCCCGCACATCTATCATTCGATAGATGGCCCTATTCTTCGACTAAGAGATTGGTAGAGTAACCACGTAACAACAACCAATCTGAGCTTAGTTTTGTGCCCTACACGACTAGAACTTGTAAACCCACAATCTAGTGCTAGCATGCATATAAATGGATTACGGTGAATTGAAAGTGGAGCCAAAGACAATCACACTACTTTGGCCAAAGTGTTCTCACCCACTACTTCAAGCGATAGTCATCCTACTCACATACACTACTCTAGCTCGATTTGACCTAAGGTCATGCTATAATCTATGCATAGGTTTTTCCTTCAATGGGTATTCTTTAACCCTAGAGACAACCTATTCCCTTTTCCCACAACTTATTAGTATATATACTCATAAAGCATAAATACAAGTTACCCTCCCTTCAAAGGATAATCAAACCCTAGGTGTAACTTTATAAGCTATCTAATTTAATCAAATAACTTGGCTATGAATAACCCATAAGCTATCCTTGCTTAATCATATCTAGTATACTTATACTAGTTAATGACAAACAATTCCTCCTATTATGGAGTAAGTGCAAGAACTTCCATAGATATCATAAAACAACTTCTTTTTCCTTTCCAAAGCAAATACTATGATTCCCTAATGCAAGTAATCTCAAGCAGATCAAATTAAGCATTCAAATCTCAATATTTCATAAATAAGGACAGATAAGAGAAGACTAGATCCTCATGCCTGTATATGCTTAATACAATTGACTGATTTGATGCACAACCTTCCAACAACAACTTGCTAGCTTCACTAAATCCTTCTAAAGCAATACTTCACTATGACTTCTCTCTCAAGAATGATGTGCACTCACAAAGTATTTCACAACTCTCACACTATAACTCTCAGCTCACAGAATAAATAACTCTCAGAATAATTGTAGCAGAATAAGTTTGCAGAAGAATTGCATTTTCAGAATAAAGTGTGTCCAAATGAGAGTACTAACCTCTCTATTTATACAAGAAAATGGGACATTGCAGCCTATAGAAAAGGCATGAAATTGACAGCTCTTTCCATGCAAGTCGACTCACTACAAACAACTTAAAGGTGGCAACAAACTAAATATAAACTCATCATAAAATGCTATAGATCAACCCTTCTATTTGACAACGGAAAAATACTAATTCAAATCTGCACATGTTCTTGAATGATGACATTCAAATTGTAGCCATGATAGAATTCTATATATTTAAGAGCTTCCATGTGTTGGCACCAAGTACTTAGCCAAATCCTTAACTTTTGGCACGGTTATTTTTATTTAAACAGTCCTTTGTTTATAAGCAACACCTATATCATGTCGACTTGGTCATAGTTTAACTGAGCAACAGAGTAGAGATGAGTTGCTCCTCAATAATAGCATATTATTGGTGTTTTGACCATGATTTCATATCTTGCTATGCGATTTTCCTATTATTATGCGCTTTATACTTTATATTGCAGCTTATAAACATTTCATCGCTTTGCATAAAAACATCCAAGTCTGGAGTAATTCACCGTTTAATAATGAAAAGATGTATTTCCAATAGTATCGACTATGGTTTCATTCCATATCGACCTTTATTGTTGGGAAATACTTTGCATATCTTATATACAATTGGCCTATGTTTCATATATATAAATTGGCCTCCAATATATATATATATGTACATATACATATACATATATATATATATATATATATATGTACATATACATATACATACATATATATATATATATATGTATGTATACATATACATACATATATATATATATATATATATATATATATGTACATATACATATACATACATATATATATGTGTGTGTGTGTGTGTGTGTGTGTGTGAATAAATAGCATTAACGCTATATCACATATATATATGTATACATACATATATATATATACACGAATGTATACATATGTTGATATATTTGTATGGACATTTCCGTTTGTCAAATATATGTATGTATCAACACATGTATACATATAGATATATGTATATATCTTATATATATATACACACACATTCGATTGCATAATCAAGCACACACACAATTACTATTGTGTTGATAGGGAATAGACATATGGTGTATATATTAATACATATACACATTCATGTCATATTGTCCATTCAATAGCTCCATGCTCATAAGCAACCTGTTCATAAGCGTGCATAGGTATGTGTACCTATGTACTCTCATGTATGTGTTCCTTCATGTGTATGGTCTATCATCAACATGCATATGTATACATATATATGCATTCAACATGTGTTCACCCCATCAATACAAGCATAGTAATCTAAGGAAGAACTCATAAGCTCAAAATAGATAAACATCATCCAAGCATGCATTCAACAATAATCAAAACCCTTACTAATGCAAACACATCATACACACACACACACACACAAATGTATACATATGTTGATATATTAGCATGGACATTTTCGTTTGTCAAACATATGTATGTATCAACACATGTATACATATAGATATATGTATATATCTTATATATACACACACACATTTGATTGCACAATCAAGCACATACACAATTACTATTGTGTTGATAGGGAATAGACATGTGGTGTATTTATTAATACATATACACATTCATGTTGTATTGTCCATTCGATAACTCCATGCTCATATGCAAGTTGTTCATAAGCGTGAATATGTATGTGTACCTATGTACTCTCATGTACATGTTCCTTCATGTGTATGGTCTATCATCGACATGCATATGTATGCATATGTATACATTTGATGTGTGTTTGCCCCATCAATACAAGCATAGTAATCTAAGGAAGAACTCATAAGCTCAAAACAGATAAACATCATCCAAGCATGCATTCAACAATAATCAAGAACCTTACTAATGCAAACACATCATACTAAGAATGACTTACCAAATCCCAACTTATTAACTTGACTCAAGCATTCTACTATGAGTGTGTGTGTAAGCTTAGTTAGGTTACGTTATTGGTTACCCAACCAAGTTCTTCTCTTGAGTAATATTTCCCCTCACACCTAGAGGATTGAACATATACCTGCATCCAACTAACACATTCCCACGGTAGTCAGCTGTTCAACAAAATATGCTTTCACATAGTATTTCTCCATAATTAGAATATCCAATTCAATAACCATCTATTTCTCACATATGCATTCCATCACATAACATTAAATGAAATAACATTCATTCACAATTCATTGATAACAAAGTGCAAGCACACATATATTCTCAATCAGAATTCAAAATACATTCACACATGCAATATTTACCCTATATAGTAATAGTAACTAGGTAATTACACAATTGGGGTGTAACAATTCATCATCCTAAAAGTTCAAGCATGTGGTCATAATTTAATGCTATATGTCTAGGATATCACAAAATCATAGTGGTAGGTGTTTAGCTTTGAGTTGTAGATGCAAGCAACATTCTTATAATGTAAATTCATAAAATTACATTAGGATGTAGTTTCATTTGCGTATCATGTCATTCCATGCTTATGTTGAACACATACTTTTTAGGATGATTATATGAAGTTAGAAGTGTTGGTTATTTAGATTTCATTTAACATTTTGAAGTTTGAAAATTCCTTTGCTTGGTTTACCTCATTGGCTCTTCGCGTGGGGTTTTGAATCCAAAAGGCATAGATACAATTGCATTGAAAATTCCAAAACTTCATTGTTACATTGAAGAGGACCATTAGCCATTATAGCTATTCATAAATTGGTCATCACATTATAAAATTCCAAGTATCATTAGATTGAGTTCAGTTGATCAAATATTTGAATTGCCAAATTTTCAAACTCATTCAATTTTCAAAATCCTAAAACCAAATTTCTAATTTAGAAACTAGAATGTGTATCAAAAGAGAACTTAGAGATTTAATTCTAAAACTCAAGACTCCAAGATTACAATACTTCAAGTACGATAATTTAAAATATTTGATAATTTCGAGATGAATTAGATTTCAATAGAACCATTAATACATCGAGTTTAATTGATATTTGATGAATCTGATTCTGATCGATAATCATTCATTGTGACTATACAAACTGGAGTCTGCGTCCACAATGCAAAATCCAATTCGGAATGGAAGTTGCAAACTGGGGTCAAACTTCGAAATGCAAAAATGCATATTTTTATCTCCGACCATCGAACTGTTACAGGTAGATAGGAAGTCAAAATACCATGGTCGTGAGATATTCGTAATATGGGTTTGATGAAAAAGCTTTCGAAACATTCAAGCAACCGCCTGCCTGGCAGATTTAAAACCAAGTGTAGCAACCTTTGTCAGTATTCTGTACACCAACACCAAAATGGGAGCTTTGGATCTACATATGGATGTCCATTCAGGCTTAATGGAGGGCAATTCAATGTCTTACAAACTTTTAAGGAAGTACGACCTCCAGGCTTAATGCAGGGCAATTTAATGCCTTACGAAGTACCGACAGGGCGCATGAAAGGTTTGAGAGATTGTCTTGAAGAAATGTGGTCCCATGACAGCCAACACATGAACTGTTTGACATAATGGCTTGAAGGAATGTGATCTCGCGGAATTCCACGGATGCTAGATATGCATTGAATGGATTAGTGAAAGGAACCTAGAAATTGCCTCGAATTCACTGTACATTTATAGGGAAAGTAGCACTCTCATCGTAATCTCTGCGAGGGCTTCAAAATGCGGCAATATAAAACATTGTATGGTCTTCTGATGCAAGGTTTCTTGCGGTATCATCCCAAGATGGTTAGTGTGCACTGGTAGAATTCGAGAACGGGGAATTTGGTCTACCTGCAACCATGTTCGAAATACCTTCGTAGCCTCAAGCAATGGAATGGCCAACTTTGTGACAGAGAAGATGGATGTGGACATGTCTGAACTGGAGATGAAAAAGGTTATGAGAAGGGACCCAGAGATTGAAACAGAGGCAGGTGTCAAAGCTGTCAGGTCGAGGGGACCAGAGAAGTGTGAAGAAAACAATAGAGAAAAAAAACAATTTAGTCTTGGTGGCTTCTAGCAATGGTTCTCCAATTAATGGGAAGGACCTACTTATTATTGTCAAAAGAAAGAGGAAGATATGAACCCAATAGCCAATTTGCCTGACTTCCAAAAGAGTCAAAGAAGCTATTATTTCATATCCATTCTTAGCAACATTTGTAATGGGGTTTGCTTTATCTTGATGAAATGTAGATTTACACTCTTACCATGAAGTACCAATTTTTTTATGGGGGAGAGGAATTTCAATTATGTGCAAAGGAGAAAAAAGTAATGCCCAAGAGCTGGGTGCTGCTACTGCTGATCAGCTTGGTCAGAACCTAAACATGAACAATTAAATTATGATGGAAGTAGTAGTTAGTGCAATGGAGATGGCCGTTTATATGAAGAGAGTTTGAAGTATTGTGTAAAGGATGCTTTGAGTAGGAAACAACTACTGGCCTTCAGTGTGTCAGATAATCTATAGGAATCGATAGTGAATGTGCAATCTGTATCATTTACAGGGGGAGTACCTACATTCTCCAAGCAATTGGATTCATTTCCTTACCCATATTACATTATCTGGAAGAACATTGAAGCATTAAAAGGAAACTGGCAGTTTTGTTGAGACAGTGGTTTGAGTTAATGCAAACTACAAAAGTATGAGTTGTCTGGACCCTCTTAATCAACCATTAGGATCCAAAAGCTATGTGATGTCCCTATTGTTTGGTTGTACTAGATTTTTATCACATTTCTAAATGGCTGACTTGAAGAAGATGGGAAGACAATAGGCTAATCCGAAAAATCACATGCCATGGACTTCTTCCGACATGATGTCCACAACATAAGATGGTTGATGGTGACCACTCTGCTGAGATTAGATTTTTTTTGCCTTCATGTAAAAGAACATGAGGCTACACAGGTTATTCAATGACTAGAAAGAATCACAGAGGTTTATCTTGATTAGTATCTTTGATATGAAAGTGACAAATGCAATTTCCTTCCAAATTGGATTAAACCTGTAGATTCAGAGCCAACTCTATTGGTTTACGAATGGTGTCAAGGCATAAATAATCTACAGGATATAAGAGATGTTGGTGAAGGTTAAAGTGTTGTGGTGCTGCGACAAAATTTGAGGAAGTTCTTTAAAAATAGAGCTGACAATGTTGAACATACTTTTACTGGTGCTGAATGTTGCTGATTTCATGACTAGAAAGAACATTGTGGTTTTACCGCACGAGGATATGAGTCACATAAATTTGCACCCTTTATTGTGCAATATTATGGTTTGTTTTTGGATCTCCTGGTCCTTGGCTTGACTGAGGCAGGTGAAATAGAAGGTTTACTTCAGATGCCAAATGAGCTCATTACTCACTAGGATGCAAAAGTGGATGACAAGGCATCCAATAAGATTGTATAGGTGTGCATATATTTTAGATTCTTTCATGGAGTGAGATATCTTATCCAATGGTACCTTGTAGAACACCTAGATCCAAACTGTGAGGTCAAATGCCAATAAAGCTTGTACAGTGAATTAGAATACCACCAAATTTGAAGATGTGACTGTCTCTGCCTCTTTTGGGGAAAGTGATAGCATACGGTGATCTATACAAGAATGGACAAGACTGCTCTAATTATTCTCATTTCAAATGAATACTGTGTTGCTGGAAGCCTGACCAATGACTAGAGGAAGTTGTGCAGAATCATCAATTAGGATGATTGTTCGAGTTTGATTAATATTATTTGATTTAATTAGTTGTTAATTTCTATTTAGAGGAATTTGATGCTTCATTCTTGTTGATTATAGGCTACTGGTACAGCTGACAGGGTTATGCTGACGGAAGAAATGCCATTCACGGAAGATGAAGACTGTAGGAAAACAGTGTGATTTGTTAAAGAAATGGAAGAACTAAGTACCAGTTGAAAACAAAGTGAAGAAAATATTTCTAAGGTGCAAAACCTCATATTGAGTTAGGGCTACGTTGTAGTTAATTCATTGAATATTTGATGGATTCAACATGTCTTTACTCTCCTTAATGATGGTGAGGTGATTTGTGTTGTGACATGAACACATTTGTGTGCACTAAAATTCGACAATAATCACATGCATGGTTCTTAATTCCTTTGAAGATTGAACTAGCTCACATTTGGAATGGTTTCATGCTGAATTTGTCTATTCACATAATGGTGCATAGGAGGATTAAGACATGTTTGAATTATTTTTCTTTTTCTCCTTCTCTTTAGCCCTATCATACTCTTCTATCTTTTTTACTATTTTGATATATTGATAATATAATAGAGTTAGTACTAAGTTTTTTATGGTAAATTCCATTCATACATGGCTGAAATATGGATCAACTTTTTTATCTATATATATGGTGAAACTGAAAACTGTGAAAAAATAGAAATGAATTCTTTTGAAAATTAGAATGATTTTTCACGAATGAAGTTTTGTATTTCACCTTACAAAATTCTAATTTGAAAGGACATATTGGTGTTTTAAAGATTTTGATCACTTTATGACCCAAGTTAATATTAAAAATCATTTGTGGGAAGTCCAACAAATTGAAATGAAAATCATGAACATTAGTTTGATTTTTTTTGGATTCAACTGTGTATGCTTTTTTTAATTGATGTTTTGAATCATGAACATGTTAAAAAATGAAATAGAAGGTTTATATTAGTTAATGGTGATTGGATTACACTAAGTAGGCCCTTTTTTCACATGAACAACTCCTAATATTTTGTGTAGCTCCTTGAATAGATCAGCCAAAGTGCTCTTCAAATAATGGATTTTAGTAAGCCTTGTGAAAGTAATAAATGAAGACTCTTGAGGCTAGCCACCTTCCATGTAGTGGAACCTTTGCCATCCAATTTGTTGGTATGTTAAAACCCACATAAATAGAAATAGTAATAGAAAGTGGGCCTCAAATCAAAATATTAGGATTGTTCATAGGTACAAATTGTTGTTTTAAATATTCAAATTGCCTTCAAAATTACTAGAATTTGTCATTCTAAAATATAAAAAATCATAAAATTATAAAGCTTAAAAAAAATCAACATAAATTTATGCACAAGGAAAAATATGTTTGTTGTGCTAAAAAGCTAATAACAAATAAAGTATTTTATATCAACTTACTCAATGTACATTAGATAACATAGGGGATAATTCCATCTTGATGGCAAGATTGGTGTATACCTAGGGGTTTTCACCAAATCCTTGTGAATGCATGCAATTGGTTACCCATATTTTCCCCTAATGTCAATTAAAATGTTGCTGATCATGTCAAGGTTTGTAAAGATTTAGTGATTAAAAATTAAATTAATAATGAGTTTTTTTCTTGCCAATTGCTTGCTAACACTCTCTAGGTTGCAACATGTTTATGATTGTTGGTGTGAGTAAGGTGTTTTACCTAACTAGTTCACCTAGTAGGTGTTGGAACACATTTGTTGTTGCACCAAAAGATCGACCTATTAACACTCAATACAAATGCCAAAGATAAATGGATCCATGGGAGGCGATTAGTACATGTCCCAAATCCAAAGGGAGACATTAGAAATTAGTCCAACAATCCCCCTTTCAACATCACTTGAGGGGATTCAAACCCACGATCATGATTCTGATAAAATTTGTTGGTTCACATGTTTGTCATTGCACCAAAAGATCGACCTGTTAACGCCCAATACAAATTACAAAGATAAATAGATCCATCAAAGGCGGTTAGTCCATATCTCGAATCTGAAGGGAGATGCTGGTGGTTAGTCCAATAGTAGGTCCTATTCACATGCCAATCTTACTTAGGAGTCTAGGAATCTTTCTAGAAGTCTTAGTTGTCATGTGCTCTTATGTTATTTATCTTTAGTTGTCTCATGTCATTTAAGACACTTGTCAAGATCTTGTCTAATCCTATCTCACACCTAGCCTATATAAGAAAGGCCTCTTGTATCATATTGTATCAAGTTGCATTCATAATGAAGCAAGTCATTATCTTGCCTTACTCTCTTGTGGAACGTTGTTCTTTATTTTGTAAGTGGTCCTGGGTATCAGAGCTCCTACATGGTATCAGAGCTCTAGATCTATAAACTCCTCAAATTTTGGGGTGATTTGGGCATGAGCTTTTGCTAGGTTCACTTTAGGGAAAAACAAACATCACCATTGAGTTCAAAAGGCCCAAAAAATCCTATTTTGATATAAAATACTTCATATATTTGGTGATTGGAAACTTTGGGCCATTTTTTAGGGTTTTGGCATAATATATAAAATCTTTGTCTATACAAATCTATACAGCCTATACCATTGCTAACATCACCCGATTCATTGTTTGCACAAGTGACATCTTGCAGGAATATTTGATGTACTATGCAAGCTCTGCATCACCCCTATGTCTTGGTGCAGTTGACAAATTTTTATTTCTAAAATTTAAAAAAGAGAGGTTTTTACAAGAATTTTAATGTGAAGAGTTTGTGGCCATCGATAATATGAAACCCTTGTCATTATCACTAGGGGAAGATTAAAAAAATGTTAAGCCCTTGGTCGTATGGGACAACTGCTTGCCAACCCCTAAGGGGGCAAATTTTTCCCCTCAAGCCCTAATTGGGAAACTTTTTTCAAATCACCATAAATTTTGATCCAAGAGTTTGATTATTGAAAACAAGATATTGTTGGAAAGTTGGTTCTATGTATGTTCTAGTGGTGTAGGTTTCATTATTAGATTTTTCTTTTGGTGATTTCTATTGTTGATTGAAATTAGATCTCCCTTTTGAAGCTCTGAGCTCATATATTTTTTCCTAGACCTTTGATTTTTGTGATTCTTGTAGGGTTGGAAAGGTATTGAAGAGCTCTTATGTATTATCCATGCACATTTTGTAGATTCTTCCCCAGGTACATTTTATTCTTTTTCTGTAAATATCACATTGTGACTAATTACTTGGACATCTTGACACTTGGAGAAGTTGTCTTTTTGGGAGGGCTTCATTTTTAGTATACATCATATTTGGGGGTTTATAATTGCTGTTGAGGGTTTTAATCTTTGTAATTTTGGAGATCTTAGATCATTTTAGGAGTGAATCATGTATAAAATTTGTTGATGCACATATTGTGGGAGCAATCAAAATGAGAATGAATTGTGTCCTCATTTCCCACATAATGTCATCCAACTCTTACTTGAGTGTGCATCTCATCCATCACTTGAGGATACATCCAAATATCAAGTTTCTCCTTCTTCTCCTTTAGAGATAGTTGGTGATCCTTCACTCTCATTGATTATTTGTGCAATATGATTGATTTAGGTGTTGGGAAAATGTGTCTCAACCTTGCAATTACATAAGTTAATGTTGATACATAAGGTACTATTCATCTGATGACGACCGTCGGGGGGGGGTGTGCGGGGGGGCCTTCCTCACGAGGGGTCTGGGGGGATCATCCCCTTGGTTGGGGTCTAGGGGCAATGCACCTTGGTAGGGGCTCAAGGGTAGCACCCCCGAAAGAAATTTTTTTATTTTATTTTATTATTGTAAATCTTGACCGTTTATCATTATGTCTCATATCTAATAGTTGATATGTTATTAGCTTGACTTTCCCTAGAAGGAAACCCTATTTTATGAGGGCATTGCATTGTGATATGTTTTGAGAGTCTAATAGCGGTCGTGTTGCCTCTGGATCTCCAGTTGGTGATACTCCTATGAGAAGCTTGCTCTACAAGTACATTATAATCTTTGTGATTTCTAAATAATATATTGGGAAGCTTTTGGAGTCTGGGGTTTTTCTCTTGAAATGGTTTTCCTTGCGTAAATCACTGTGTCATGGCATGCATGATATTTATGTTTATTTATGTTTAAGTTTATGTCAATGATAAAGATTTGTAAAAATTTTGCATTATTCTCCTCTCAAGATTAGTGTAGGAAGTTGTTCCACTACCTTAGCTTCATTACATGAATTTTCCCTCATTCTTTTCCAATAAAATCATTTTCTTTCTTTCAAATTTAGATTTGTGGGATAGCCATTTGATAGGTATATCAACTTTATTTTGTGAATCTCATATTACAGATTTAGAAGACACATTTGAGGGGTTATCTCTCCTATTTTATGATAGTCATTACACTAATGTTGTCAAACCATCATTGTATTTAGAGATTGTTCATCATTAGTTTCCACATAATCCTAGTTTGGAACCTTCTTTGTTGATTTGGCATATTGTTGACTTGATTGTGGCATCATCATCTTCCATGTATATGGTGAGACATGAGAAAATTTTGGAGACATCATCATCATACATTTGGATTATTATTCCTATCAGTTCTTATCTAAAAAGGGAAGCATTCCTACATTTGTACTTGGTTTTGTTTCTTCCCAAGGGGAGGAATGTTGTTTGTAGGCATTAGATCATATTTTATCTTCAAACATCTATCATTTCTATAGAAGATTACACATTGCGGAGGAGCTAAAAAGTCTCTATCTTTTCCTCTTATAAGGAGGATATTGATTGCATATTTGTGATGGATGTAGACCTTTTGTGGTAATGTTGAGTCCTTCATTCATCACTTGTACATGATTGTTTTCATGCATTATCTCTTTTAGAGAGGTTTTTTTTCCCATGTTGGTTTTCTCCTTTTATTTTTTGTGAGAAATCATTTGTAAATGGGTACCTAACATAACCTAGTAGCTAGGACCCATCCTCACATCATCTTTGAGCCATTTTCATTTTTCTACTTCTCCCTAAGTTGCACTTAAGGGGGGTGTTGGTGTGAATAAGGTGTTTTACCTAACTAGTTCACCTAGTAAGTCCTATTAACATGTTAAGCTTTCTTAGGAGTCTAGGAATCTTTCTATAAGTCTTAGCTGTTATGTGATTTTATCTTATCTTATCTTTAATTGTTCCATGCCATATGATTAAGACACTCATCATGATCTTTTCTAGTCCTATCTCACACCTTGTCTATATAAGCAAGGCCTCTTGTATCATATTATATCAAGTTGCATTCATAATAAAGCAAGTCATTCTCTTTCCATACTCTCTTGTGGAAGTTTTTTTTTTTTTGCAGTTGATCCTAGGTTGTGGGAGCTTACTATCAGCTCCTTTGATTTCACTATCAACTCTCACAATGATATGCATGTCTCTTGTCTCGAATTCTACTCATTCATGGGTTGAATTGGAAAATGCATTCCTGAGACATTTTGGAAAAAATATGGATTGAAAAGAAGCCTTCATTTATTTTTTAATAGTAAGAAGACAAATCATTAAGACCATTTTCCAATTCAATCAATGATTTTATTATGCATAGGAAAAGGTAAACATTATGCATAGGCCAAGTCAAATTAATTTATTGAATCATCATTTATGGGGATTAGATCCTTCATGTGTTGCATTGATAATGGATACATCAAAGGTAATCATGGTGGAAGCTACATCTCAAAGGGCTCTAATGTTGGCTCAATTAGGATATGATCGTACACAACAAGGAATGAAAATAAAAAATATTGTAGCTCACAAAAAAATCAAATGCTATATCAACCAACATTAATATGTATGGCATGCGACAAAGTCAAGCAACTTTTTACCCTCACCTAAATTTGATGACTCAACCAAATCAATTAGAATATTGACAATATTTAACATTTTACAATCCTTAACTAAACCAGCTAATGCAACTACAAATAGTCTTGGATTTGAACAACTATAATGCCAAATCAATAAAAAATACTCATTACCTATCTAAAGTCAAGATATGTGTATGCCACAAAAATCTCAATGAGTTAACCACCAAAGTTTTTATGTTATTCATTTGTCAACCAATATGAATGCTTATCAAGATCATGAATTGTTGTCCCAATTCTTTCACATGAAAGTGAAAGAGTGGATCTACATGAATCTAGTGATGTTTTTTATAGAGAAATGACCAAACTCATCAACAAAGTTGACACTAGGGAAGAAATGATTGAGAATGATAACAATATATTATAACATAATGGATAAAAGAGGTGGAATAATAAACACATATGCACCTATGAGAGAGAAAAGCAACAATGTGATTGCATATGAATAAAAAAATTACAATATTCTTAAAACTAAAATTGAAAACATCTCATGAATGACAACAAAAAAGGTCATTAACACACCAATCCTACACCCTAACATTCTATCCATCTATGTTGAGATTTGAATTAGATATTCTAAAGGTAATCAATAAATTAAATCACGATATGTTGATCCTTGGATTTCTAGGAAAATTTGAGGAAATAAGTTTGCATGACCAATGTTGACTGCATATTACATTTGAGCAATGGATAAATTATTCAAGTTTAAAGACAAATTTGTAGTGTTTAGGACCACTAGGTCATAAAGCTCTTGTTACTAAACAAGGTGACAAAATGAAGAAATGGGAGGTTTACTACCCATATTCTTGAAGTGTCATGCTTATGCTAATCAAGTAGGATAGGAAGTCTATCTTATTTTTATTTTGGTTTGACATTTTTGTTTTGTTTTTTTTAATTTTTCTTTGTAGATTTTGATATGCTCTAGACCTATTAATCCATTTCTAACCTCATTATTATCAATCAATTTTTAAATTCCCATTCTTTGTTAATTGAAAATACCATATGTGACTTGTAGAATAGTTTGAATACACTTTTTAGTTCCTTTCATTGATGGTTATTTCTTCTACATTCTTGATGAATCATTTTTTGTTGTGTAGGTTTCATGAATATTTTGTTTGGATGTGTAGAGTTGTATTCATGCTCAAAGAGGCTTAGGCAATTCCAAGATGTATTTTGCATACCTTTCATCCCTTACTCTCTACACCTTAAATTTTCTCAATTCTATCTAGCAAGGTCTGGCTATAACCAATGTGTTAAATAGAAAATTGAATTATTAGTAAAAACAAGTTAATGATTGATTATCATGGTGGACCAGAAACTAGAGATAGGCTTCAATGCTTATTAAATGAGAAAATGAGAAAAGTAAAAGAGAAAAACGAGAAAGTGTCTCATTCATTCTAGGTGATTTAAATAACCTCTACTAGGGCTATGGACACTTGGTTGAAAATAAAGCTATGTAGAGAAGTACCAGAGGCAACTCTATCAAGGCTATAGATGCTTAGTTAGCAATAAAGATATATCCAAGTAATCAAAATATGAATTTTTGAATGATACTAATTATCATATCTAAGGAAGACCTCTACCTAAGTGAATATTAAAGTCATTAAACTTGGCATCTAAGCTATAATAGATGGGTTGATAAGACAAGAGAAGGGAAAATATCATGTCCACACACCTAGGTGAAATATATGTAGATATCATTAAAAAATTGACCTATGCTAACTTTGGTGTGAACATAATTCTACATGCTTGGATGAACATTGAACTTTAAAAACTATTCATCAAGTAATCTCCCTATTCTAAATTCATTAAGATTGGACCACTTTGTATGATGTATTTGAAAGTGAAATTGATGATCAACCTTATAATTCAACATGTTATCATTGTTGTTGATAAGGAGTTCCTTGTCTTGGAATACCGTTTATTATTTTTTCATATTTGTTATAACTAGGTCCTAGGAAAGACTTTTATTTTTTTTTAAGGTGGGGGAAATTTGTTGTGGTCTCCATAACATGCTCTATATTTTTGAGATTAGTGACACTTACCTTTTGTCTTCTAGACTTAGCTTTTCCATCTTTCATGTATTGGTCTAAAAGGAGTAAGTTTGAGTTATGTTTCTAGCACATTGTTTGATCCCATGTCCATGTCATTCATGTTCAGAAGTTTAATCATTGAAGTTTTCAATTATTCCATTTGGGATTGCTCTAATATAATTACCTTGGTGTTCATGCTCTTGTCATTTTAAACTTTGGGTTTATTTGGTCACATCTAGTCAAGTTATCCATCACATTCAAGGTTATGTTGCAAGATTTTGTGTCATTTTGTATAAATTGAGTTATCAAGTTCTTGAAGGGTCCATGGTTGTGCTTAATCATTCATATTGGTCCATCCAAAGAATGGTCAAGTCATCAATGCTGCAGTCAATGCTTGAGTCATCTATTCATGGGTTGTGTTGACATTTTAAATCTTTTACCTTTTGGACCTTAGTGTTTTTCATGCTAACTTGTGGCTTGAATTTTTCTCATGGTTTTCTTTCATGATGTCACTTTTATCAATGTGTGGGCTATTTTATTTTGAGACCAATTAGTGTGTGTTGAAGCTTGGTGTCATGCATTTCACATTGCCAAAAAAGAAAAGGATGTTCATGTGATCAAGTTGTCTCACTATAGTGGAGGTTTCATTTTGCATGTCTGCATGCATATCTTCATCCTCCTAAAAGTTCAAGTATGTGGTTGTAGTGTAATGCTATATGTATGGGATGTTGCAAAGGCATAGGGTAAGTGTTTAACTTTGAATTGTTGATGTGATTGGCATTCTTATGATTGAGACTCATTAAATTACCTTAGGAGGTAGTTGTCATTTTTGTGTTGTATTGTTCCATGCTTAACCACTTATACTTTTCAAGATGGTTACATGACTAGTTGTGTTAGTCATTTAGATTTCATTTGACATCTTGAAGTTCAAAATTCCTTTCCTTTATTTAAATATAACATTAAATTTGTTTTATTTAACTCACTAGCTCTTCACTTAAGGTTTCAAACCTAGAAGACATATATGCATATGTATTAAAATTCTAAAAAATTCAATGCCACATTCAAGCAAACCACTAGCCATTATAACAATTCATAAGTTGGTCATCAAGTTATAAACTCCCATGTGCCATTAAATTAAGATTCAACCAATAAATATATTTAAATGACCATCTTTTTGAACTCCTTTAATTTCAATATCTTAAAATCAATTTTTTGATTTAAAAACTAGAATATATATCAAAACAAAAATTAAAATTTCATTCTAAAACCTGAAACTTGAAGATTACAAAACTTTAAATATGTGATATATATATATAAATAAGTTAACAGAATATTCTAAATGTTAAACTTTATGACATGTTTTAAAAAAATGAAAGTTTAAAAGTTACATTTGAATTTGCAAATATATATGTTTCATTTTATCTTTCTTTGCAGATGGTCGGTCTTGGGCAATTTGCAAACTGGACTTGGGCCCTGACTTGCAAATTGCAAATATGTAAATCAGAGTTCGCTCTTAGAATACAAAATGAAGTTACAAACTGGGCCCAATGTCTCCACACATCAAACCGTCCTAAGTAGATAGGAAGTCAAAACGCCATGGCTGCGAGACATAAAAAGATTTCCAAACTTCAACAACCTTTGTCAGCAAAGTATACGCTAACATTCATTCTGTCAGATAACCCAGAGGATCCAATAATCAATGTGGAATATATATCATCTACAGGGGGAATACCTACCTACCTATATTCCCAAGCAATTGGATTTGTTTCCTTTCCCATATCACATTGTCTTGATGAACATTAAAGAACTACCAAGGACCCTCTTAGTCAACCATGAGCACCCAGAAGCTATGTGTTTTTTGTTATACTAGATTTCTATCCCACTTCTAAATGGTTGACTTGAAAAAGATGGGAAGACAGCAGGCTACTATGCAAAATCATATGCCATGGACTTCTTCCAACATGATGTCCACAATAAAAGATGGTTGGTTGATGGTGTCCACTCTGGTGAGATTTTTGTTTTGCTTCATGCAAAAGAATATTTGAACAACATGAGGTTATTCAAATGACTATAGAGAATCATATAGGTTTATCTTGATCAGTATCTATGATATGAAGGTGCTTGTAGAGTAAGAACCACCTCCTCTGAATGGTGTCAAGGCATGAATAATCTATAGGATATATGTGGTGTTGGTGAGGGTTAAATTGTTAAAATTTGAAGAAATTCTTTGAAAATAGTTGATAATATTGAGCATAGTTTTATAATGGGTGTTAAATCATAGATATGTTACTACAAAGAATATCGTGGTTTTATCAAACAAAGATATGTGTGACACAAATTCATATGGCTCAATATAAGGCATCCAATTTGCATACTTTATTGTGTAATTTTATGGTTTGGTTTTGGATCTCTTGGTCCTCGATTTGGCTCGGGAAAGTAGAATAGTTGGTTTGAGTCAAGCGAGTAGAATAGTCGGTTTGCCTCATATGGAAAATTAGTTCATTACTCACTAGGATGCAAAAGTAGTGACAAGGCATCCAATAAGATTGAATGTTACCTTACACAATACCTAGATCCAAAGTCTAATGCCAAATGCCAATAAAGCTTGTACAATGAATTAGAATCCCATTGAATTTGAAGATGTGACTATCATTTCCTCTATGGGGAAAGTTATAGCATATGATGATCTATATATGAATGGACAAGACCATTATGATAAAACGAAATTGATGTCTAAAGTGTTGAAGAAGGGGCAATCTTCTAGTTGGGATAAGGAATCAAAAAATTCCTTCTTAAAAATAAAATATGTATTCAAGAAGGCCCCAATGTTGGCAAGTCTAGATTATTCTAAGCCTTTCCAATTATTTTCTTTTGCATCTTTTTATACTATTACTATAGTTTTGCTACAAAAAATAAAGATGGTTATGAACAACCAATAGCTTTCTTCAACAAATCATTGAGAGATGTTGAATTGAATTGTTTTGTGATAGAGAAGCATGCATATGCCCTTATCAAAGCTGTGAAAAATATCAGACCTTACCTTATAGGGGCTAAGCCCTAAGATTGTTTCTTTTGTGCTACATACTATTGTTAGAGATATTTTTGTCTAGCAGGAAGCATCAGGCAAAACTGCAAATGGATCAATAAGATCCAAGAGTATGACATGGCTATACAGACAACCAAACTGGTTAGAGGTCAAGAGTTAGAAAAATTAATGGCTTAAGGAAAATTTGGATGCTGTTGAGGTCCACCAGGTTAACTCTGACCCCTATCTTATCTTATGTCAAATAAAGGTTTTCCCTTGGTATAAGGACATTATATTTTATTTAAAAAACATGAATTATCCTCTTGAGCTTAATGATAAGCAAAAGAGAACTTTGAAGCTTGAGGCTCAAAGGTATGTGTTGAGCTCCAAGGGAAATTGATGATGAACAACCTTGATCCAGTGTGCTCTTAAGATGTTTAAATGAGGAGAAGTCATCAAAATTTATGGAGGAATTTCACCATGGATTATGTGGTGGATATTATATGTCAAAGACCACCACTCATAAAGTTGAGGATGGGATATTGGTGGACAAAATTAGTTAGGGATGTGGCCAAGTTTGTAAAAGGATGTGATGCTTGGAAAACATTTTTTGGAAAGTTTATATTTGCAGGTGCACTTCCCCTTACAACCATTTCATTGGAGGCTCCATTCCACCAGTGGGGTATTGAATTAATAGGGGAAATTGCAAAAATGTCTATCAATGAATACAAGTGGATATTGGTGGCCATTAACTACTTTATAAAATGGGTGGAAGCAATTCTTACAAGAAATGCTACCTCAAAGATAGTGATTGGATTTTTACAAAATAACATAATCACTAGGTTTGGGGTGCCATCAAGAATTATTGTTGACAATGCAATGTGTTTAAGATCCAAGGATTTTGTTGACATGTGTTCACAATATGGGATCTCTTTAACACATTCATCACCTTATCATTCGTAGGGAAATGGATAGGCTAAATCAAGCAACAAATGCATCATGAATATAATTAGAAAAACCCTAGATGCAAACAAGAAATGATGGGATGGTAAGTTAAAATTTGTTGTCTTGGCAGATAGGGTGACCTACAAGAAGGATATTGGGAAGATTCCACTTGAATTAGTATATGGGGGTGAAGCCAAATTGCTAATTAACCTTGAATTTCCATTCTACAAGTTGCTACAACAGATTGAAGGAGAAGAAGAAAGTGTTGTCTCTAAAAGAATTAATGAGTTGACTGAATTAGAAGAAACCAGGAGGGGTGCCCATGAGAGAAATTTATTAAGGAAACAAAAGGTGATGTACCTCTTTAATAAGGGGGCTATTAAGAGGGAGTTTCAAATTGGGTATCTAGTTGTCATGTGGAATTATTGGCTAGAAGATAAAGGAAAACATGGAAAATTTGATGCCTTATGGGTTGGGTCGTATCAAATTGTTGAAGAATGTGGTCAAGGAACATTCTACCTGAGGAGCCTAGATGGAAATTTCATGGAGCTGCCAGTTCATGGTCAACATCTCAAGCACTATTTCTCCTAAAAGTGAGGTTCTCTAAACCTTTGTATCATATGTTCTTTTCTATTGTGTTCTTGTGTAGAGTCATGGCCCTTGTTTGTCATGATGATCTATAAGTCAATTCTTTTTGTTCCTCTTTCTACAAGAGACACACGTCCCCAATTGGAGCCAATGTTAGTACCTATAAAATTTAAATGAGTTTATAATGATTTATATTGTCCCCTTATGCTCCCTGTCATTTTTGGCTGACCTAATAAATTTCATTATTGTGTCATGTTCAAGTCCCTTAGGTGGTTGTATTACCCCTTTATTAGGCTATGGTCAAAAACCCATTTTGCAAAATGTCCAAGAGTTAGTCTTTTTCCTCTTCTTTCCTTCCTTCTTTAGGTCCTTTTGAGGATCCAAGCCTTGAACAGACATTTAGACCAATTCCAAATGTCCTTTTTTCATCTCTGATTCTCCTTCTTCCTTTTTCACCTTTTGTCCAGTTGAGGTTTTGGGTCTCGAACGAACACTTGGACTAAAGTCCAAATCCACTCATATCTCTTGCCTTCGCTCCCTTCTTTCCTTCCTTTATCCTATGAGGAATTCAAGTTCCAATTGGAACTTTGGACTAACTCCAAGTTCACTTTTTCTTCTCACTTCCTTCTTTTCTTTCTTTTTCCTATTGGGACTTGGGGCCTCGATTGAGCTTTTTGAGATGGGTAAAAAAGGTCCAAGTCTTTCCTAATTTTTTGCCCCTGCTCTTTCCTTTCATTCCATTGGGACTTTGGGTCTTGGGAGATCTTTGGATTCAAGTTTTGCAAGCCCACATTCCTGTTTCGTATTGCTTTGCTTCATTCCGCGAATGCGCTGCAATAATGATGCCACGTGGCATCCTTTTCATAGATCCACCAGTCCTTTCAACCTATTCTTTCTTCATCCTACAAATGCGTAAAAATGATGCCACATGGAATCCTTTCCATGAGCCTATTGAGTTTTCCAAGGTTTCCCTTTTGGCCCATTGAAGTGTGAAGTGATGCCATGTGGAATCCTTTTTGTGTGTTCGCCCCTTCTTTTTTCATGTTCCATCTTCAATTCGTGCAGGTGTGAAAATCTTTCCATGTGGCATGTTTTTTGCGGTTCCACCATGTCTTTTCGATGGGCCCTCTTTTATTCAACGAATGCACGAAAATGATACCACATGGCATCCTTTCCATCAGTTCATGACATTCTTTCACATAGCCCTTTTTCTTCTTGTAGAAGCACTAAAAACCTACCACGTGGCACATTTTTCATGCATCCACTCTCTCTTTCTAGTGCATTTTTCTATAGCCCATGGAAGAGTAGAAAGTTTCCACATGGCATGTTTTTTCAATATTTTTCCATCCTTTTTTGGTGGGCCCCCTTTTAGTTCATAGAAGAGTAAAATATTGTCATGTGGCATGATGATTTTTTATCAAAAAGGTTAAGTCTTTTTCAGTTTTCTTTTCATCCTATTAGGACTTTGAGTTTTGAAAGAAATTTCAGACATAAGGATTGAAAGGTCTAAGTCTGATCAGGATCTTGGTGTAGGGTGATCCCACAATAGTGGTTTACAACTTTTGGCCAAACTGGACACTGAAATTATTTTTTTAAACTAAATCTTCACATTCGGGCACCTATAGCGGCTAAACCGTGAGGAATTTGAAGATGATGCAAACTAGAGTCTCATCACATTTTGTCTATAGATTCTAAAAATATTCTTTTTTCAAAAAATTTTGAATCAGATTACACTTTTTCATCCCAATTTAAAACTGCTTATAAACAACATTCTTTAAAAAAAGTGACTACAATCGTGATAACGCATAACTTTTTCATAAGGATAATTATTCTTTCAGAATTTAGATTTGTAACTCATATCTAGTGCTTCCACTTGGTTAGATAGTTTTATTGAATATTTTTTCTTTAATCAAGTTTCAAAATAAACCAATTACAATTTAGACATAGTGCAACCGTATAACGCGTAACTTTTTTTGTATGTACATAGAAATTCAATTTTTCTTTATTTTTTGGATCAAGGACTTCAATATATGGTGCACTCATATTTTTATTTTTATTTTAAATAATATGCTATTTTTCCACATGTGCGTAATAAAGACCTCTATTTTCGAATATGAAAACCTATGTTTACTAAAACTAAAAAAACAAATACATAATGAAACCAAAAAATATTAAAATTATATTCGTTGGATACCTCGTTCTAAGGACTACCTAATTCTAGTTGGGTTTTTTAAGAATCCTCCATTTTCATCCTCAACCCGAAACTAAGGCCAAAATTAGGTTTTTTTGTATCTCAGGGGGGATGAGGCATAAGGGGGGTTCGTATGAACCCCCAAGGGTTCGAGTGAACACCTTCAAAGGGGTTCACTTGAACCCCTTCACTATGCATTTTTTTTTTTTGGCGGCCAAAGTTCAAAGGGGTTCGTTTGAACCCTGGTTCGAGTGAACCCCTTATTGATTCGGTCGAACCAACATGTTCATACGAACCCCCAAAAACACAATTTTTTCCTTGGGGTCATTTTTTGTGAGTTTTCCTTCCTCACTTGAATTATAAACCACTATTGTGACTTCACCCTATAATTAATATTTAACTACACTTGCATAAGTTTACTTAGGATTATTTAATTAATTCCTAGGTTGCATTTACTAGGCAATTAGTTATAATGGGGCCATCCCCCCTTCACATGTACTTAGGAAATAAAATTCCTTCTAGAAGCCTTATCCAAGACTTCACATTCTCCTAGGTAGTTAGTTAGTTGTCACATGTTGTTAGATCAAGACACATGTCAACATTATAATGCATACATCTCAACCTTGCATATATAAGGAGGGATCTTGTATATTTGTAAATCATTCTAGATACATCTCATAATAGAATCTCAATTTGCATGCCTAAGTTGCAACACTTTCTTTGTGGGTGATTTTCTTCTTGGAAAAGATCCTTTGAAGGCTGCAGCTTCATAGGGTGATTGTGCATCCATAATTTTTACATAGGATTCTCGATCACAGTTGGTTTCCTCATCCCTTTTATTCTCATATATGGTGTGGACTTTGGGTCTTGACAAGACTTTCAACCCAAAGGTCCAAATGGTTTGAATCCGGTCAAGACTTTGAGTTCTGATGGGACTTTCAACCTAAAGGTTTGAATGGTCCTAATTCATTCAGGAGTTATGATCCCAACTTCTTTTCTCTTCCTACTTTGTCTTGTTGGGGTTTTGGGACCCAATTGGAATTTTGGACGAATGGTCCAAAATTCTAGATCTTTTTTGGTTTCTTGAACTCGATTTTCTTTCTTGTCAAGATTTCATACTTTCTTTGGACTTTTGGGATTTTGACCCGATAGTCCAAATCTGATTTATGTTTCCACTCCCACCCTCTAGTTCTTTCTTTCTTAAGATCCTATCAAGGTTTCAAAACTTGATCAAACTTTTGGACATTGCGAGATTTTCACGTTTTCACCATTAATGCTGCAACAACTTTCTCAACTACTAGATTTGATTCTTGGAGCTACATGGATGATCTTAAGTGCATTTTTCAACAACTGCAAGTGGAAAAAATGACACCTATGCTTCTTTATTATTCTCAAGCCTCCTTTATGTCAGAGATCCAATTTTGGCCATGATTTGTTGCTAATTTCATGGGGGGTTTGTTCCTCATTTGTGTGCTCATTAATGTGGAGGCGTGGTGTGGGTGTTGAGACCTATGTGGTATGATTTATTCTTAGATTTGGATGTCCACATGTTTGTAGGTTATTTTCTAGGGTTTCAAGCCCTATCCTCGGCCCTTCCTCCTTCACAACTTATAGAGGTATAAATTACAATTTTGTGCTCATTGTAATGGTTGGATTTTTTTAGTCAGGTTTTGTTTTAGAGAGAAGCAGTTGCAGAGCCAAAAAAAGATAGATATTCACAGGAAACCCAAGGTTTCAATAACCAGTTATGCATATAGCCATTTGTATATTGTAATGATCTAGATTTGATCCCAAGCTTGTAATAACATTTGCAAACATTGAAGATTGAGTGATTAAAGGAAAAATCAACCTTAGCAAAGTGTCTCCTTATGTGTGGTATGCATTTTCAAATGTATCATTGATTAGTTTTTAGCCAAAAGTTAGTAAAACCTATGCAAAGCTTTTGCATAGTATCTTTTCAATATAATAAAAGAAATATATGGGTATTCTTGAGGATTACTAAGTAGACTCTCTTAATATTCTGTAAATATCTATTATATTTTTAAATGAGTGTGTAGAGCTTAGCTTGGTTGCACATTTTGAAAGGCATAGTCTTTTGTGGTGACTTTATTAAATCATTACCTTGTTTCAATTATTGCATCTTTGGTTAAATATAGAGACTTTGTTTCCCAATGGATAAAGACATCGATCTATAATTGGATTTCTTTCCTATCATCATGTACACTCTCCAAACACATCAACTCAAAAACCCTTTGAAGTTTTACTTTATGTGTGTTTTACTGCCATGTCTAAGTGAATGTAGCAATACAAGGAGGTATGAAAAACTCATTCTCATACAGTTATATGGTAGATTATTTGTTAGAAAGATGCTCAACCTTACTTATCCAAACTAGCATATAGGTATATTGTGACACCAATATTGGGATACATTGTGCGGTGGGTATAGTTTGTTGTATGGTATTTTGTAATGTTTAAATCATCAAATTGGCATCTTAGGGAAACCCCCCCTTTGGTTTTGTAGAGCTAGAAGTGAAGGAGATCTTACCCACCTCAATCATTGGTCCTTAGCTGCCTAACCTAAATATAGGAAGTGGCAATTTTCTAAGTTTGACACCCCTGACACCTAGAAGATTATTATACCTTAGGGATTTGGGGTCAACAACTTCAATCACCAACACTCTACAAATCAAAAAATCAATGGAATGGGAGAAATGTAGGGATTGGATGTAGAAGTGGACATGATGATAAGACATTGGAATGAAAGTTTGGATGTTTCTTGAAAACCCACAAAAGGAGGAAACTTTTGTCAACCCGAGAGGTTTAGGAAGCCAAGTGAGCAAATTCTTAAGTCTAGACTGCAACTTAGGCAACTCTCTGCCAAAGGACTCTAGCGTAGAGGATGGATGACAACGTGATGCGTTGGCATCCTGATCGGGCGTTGGCGTCCGTACGGATAGAAAATACAAAACATAGCCAAAAACTATAGAGAACCTACTAATTGCTTAATAGATAAGGTTTGATGCAAACACAAAAAGTAAAGGCTACTAAATAGCAAAACAACAAGAAGAATACTTTAACTACTTGAATCATGAAATGACAAAAGAGGGTGAGGAAAGCACACCTTCCTACCCATGAGTTAATTATCTTGAGCTCTTCGCTTCAACACGAACCTACACACATCAAAGAGGAAAAATGTTCAGGGTATTTTTAGAGGACTGTTGCAGTCACTCCCCCGCTTTGGTGTTCCCACCTCCATGGACAACCAATAGCAATGATAGGAGAAATATGATAAAGAAAGCATTGAAAGGTAGAAGACCAAGAAATGCTAACAACAATATGCTATGTAAACAAACAACGGTGCTAAGTAAAGTGAGAGATAGAAAGATATCACCTTCAATCACATGTGCTCAGGGCAAATGAGAGGAGTGAGCTCGCAAGCTTGGCAGAGTCGACGTTGCCGCAACAATGAAGAAAGAAGTCTCGCAAGACACCAAGTTGCAACTCCAATGGTGGTTGTAAAATGTTGTGAATGAAGTGAGGTATGAAGAATGAAGAAGATCTAGTGAAGTTTCCAGAACTATGAAGAAGATCGAGTGAAGGAATGAGATAGTGTTTTGAAAATGAAATGGGAGCCAAAGGAGTCGTTCAAGGTCGGTAGAAGGGGCAGAGACATTATGCTCTATCGCCAATGGAGAAGTGTAATGCCTCTGTAGATTCCAAAGGCAGGAATCCTATCAAGACAGCAGCGCGTCGCGCAAATGTCCATGTGCCGCACTCGCATCCCCAACAAAAATTCCCCTACCAACACTACAGACAACTACCAAATGGATGGAGAGCAAACGAAGGACATGGAATAACATCATTGGGTTTGATTTTTCTAAGGTAAGGGGTGTAAATGGGGAATTTGCAAGGGGTACAAATTCATGCCATTACACTAGGATATCACAAAATCATAATGGTAGGTGTTTAGGTTTGAGTTGTAGATGCAAGTAACATTCTAATAATGCAAATTCATAAAATTACATTAGGATGTACAGTTTCATTTACGTGCCATGTCATTCCATGCTTGTGCTGAACACATACTTTTTAGGATGCTTATATGACTAGAAGTGTTGGTTATTTAGATTTCATCTAACATTTTGAAGTTTTAAATTTACTTAGCTTGGTTTTCCTCATTGACTCTTCACTTGAGGTTTCAAATCCAAAAGGCACATATAGAATTGTGTTGAAAATTTCAACACCGTTACATTGAAGAGGACTACTAGTCATTATAGCAATTCATAAGTTGGTTGTCAAGTTATAAAATTTCAAGTATCATGAGATTGAGTTTGGTTGATCAAAGATTTGAATTGTCAAATTTTCAAACTCCTTTAATTTCAAAATCCTAAAACCAAATTTCTAGTTTAGAAACTAGAATGTGTATCAAAAGATTTAATTCTAAAACTCGAAACTCCAAGATTACAATACTTTAAATATGATAATTTAAAATATTTGCAAGTTTAAAGAATATATTTTAATTAAGAAATACATTTATTTCAAAGCTTCAAGTTTAAGATTTATATTTTAATTAAAATATATTTTTTAAAATAGAGTTTAAAACTTACATTGGAATTAACAAATATAAGATGGATCGAGAAAGTTTAAGTTATAAGGTTCTGATGTTTCATTTGAACTTTTCCTTGCAAACTGGACTTCGATCCTGATTTGCAAATTGCAAATCGAAGGAGCAAGATGCAATTTCATTGCGAACACAAGACTAGGGGAAAGGGGCCAGTAGTCGTGTGCCCACAATGCAAAATCCAGTTCGGAATGGAAGTTGCAAACTGGGGTCAAACTTCGAAATGCAAAAATGCAGATTTTTATCTCCGAACACCCAACTGTTACCTGTAGATATGAAGTCAAAATACCATGGCCGTGAGATATCCGTAATATGGGTTTGATGAAAAAGCTTTAGAAACTTTCAAGCAAACGCCTGCCTGGCAGATTTAAAACCTAATGTAGCAACCTTTGTCAGCATTCTGTACACCAATACCAAAATGGGAGCTTGGGATCTACATATGGATGTCCATTCAGGCTTAATGGAGGGCAATTCAATTCCTTACAAACTTTAAAGGAAGTACGACCATTCAGGCTTAATGGAGGGCAATTTAATGCCTTACAAACTTTTAAGGAAGTACGAACAGGGCGCATGAAAGGTTTGACAGATTGTCTTGAAGAAATGTGGTCCCATGACAGCCAACACATGAACCGTAAATATTTTTTTTTTTTTAAAAGTAAACACATGAACTGTTTGACATAATGGCTTGAAGGAATGTGATCTGGTGGAATTCATTATGCGGCAATAGCAGACATTGTATGGTCATCTGATGCAAGGTTTCTTGTGGTATCAACCCAAGATGGTTACTGTGCACTGGTAGAATTCGAGAACGGGGAATTTGGTGTACCTGCAACCATGTTCGAAATACCTTCGTAGCCTCAAGCAATGGAATGGCCAACTTTGTGACAGAGAAGATGGATGTGGACATGTCTGTTGGAGGTGAAAAAGGTTATGAGAAGGGACCCAGAGATTGAAACAGAGGAAGGTGTCAAAGCTGTCAGATCAAAGGGACTAGAGAAGTGTGAAGAAAAGAATAGAGAAAAAACAAATTTAGTCTTGCTGGCTTCTAGCAATGGTTCTCCAATTAATGGGAAGGACCTTCTTATTATTGTTAAAAGAAAGAGGAAGATATGAATCCAATAGACAATTTGCCTGACTTCCAAAAGAGTAAAAGAAGCTGCGAAGTCATATCCATTCTTAACAACATTTGTAATGGGGTTTGCTTTATCTTGGTGAAATGTAGATTTACATTCTTACAATGAAGTACCAAATTTATTTTTTATGGGGAAGAGGAATTTCAATTATGTACAGAGGAGAAAAAAGTGATGCCCAAGCGCTAGGTGCCGCTACTGCTGTTCAGCTTGGTCAGAACCTAAATATGAACAATTAAATTATGATGGAAGAAGATGATAGTGCAATGGAGATGGTCGTTTATATGAAGAGGAGAGTTTGAAGCATTGTGTAAGGGATGTTTTGAGTAGGAAACAACTACTGGCCTTCATTGTGTCAGATAATCTAGAGGAATCGATAGTGAATGTGCAATCTGTATCATTTACAGGGGGAGTACCTACATTCTCCAAGCAATTGGATTCATTTCCTTACCCATATTACATTATCTGGAAGAACATTGAAGCATTAAAAGGAAACTGGCAGTTTTGTTGAGACAGTGGTTTGAGTTAATGCAAACTACAAAAATATGAGTTGTCTGGACCCTCTTAATCAACCATTAGGATCCAAAAGCTATGTGATGTCCCTATTGTTTGGTTGTACTAGATTTCTATCACATTTCTAAATGGCTGACTTGAAGAAGATGGGAAGACAACAGGCTAATACGCAAAATCACATGCCATGGACTTCTTCCGACATGATGTCCACAACATAAGATGGTTGATGGTGACCACTCTGCTGAGTTGATATGAAAGTGACAAATGCAATTTCCTTCCAAATTGGATTAAACCTGTAGATTCAGAGCCAACTCTATTGGTTTACGAATGGTGTCAAGGCATAAATAATCTACAGGATATATGAGATGTTGGTGAAGGTTAAAGTGTTGTGGTGCTGCGACAAAATTTGAGGAAGTTCTTTAAAAATAGAGCTGACAATGTTGAACATACTTTTACTGGTGCTGAATGTTGCTGATTTCATTAATAGAAAGAACATTGTGGTTTTACCACACAAGGATATGAGTAACATAAGTTTGCACCCTTTATTGTGCAATATTATGGTTTGTTTTTGGATCTCCTGGTCCTTGGCTTGACTGAGGCAGGTGAAATAGAAGGTCTACTTCAGATGCCAAATGAGCTCATTACTCACTAGGATGCAAAAGTGGATGACAAGGCATCCAATAATTCTTGATATATTGACAAGGTGTGCATATATTTTTGATTCTTTCAGAGGAAGTTGTGCAGAATCATCAATTAGGATGATTGTTCGAGTTTGATTAATATTATTTGATTTAATTAGTTGTTAATTTCTATTTAGAGGAATTTGATGCTTCATTCTTGTTGATTATAGGCTACTGGTACAGCTGACATCGTTATCCTGACTGAAGAAATGCCATTCGCGGAAGATGAAGACTGTAGGCAAACAGTGTGATTTGTTAAAGCAATAGAAGAACTAAGTACCAGTTGAAAACAAAGTGAAGAAAATCTTTCAAAGGTGCAAAACCTCATATTGAGTTAGGGATAGGTTGTTTTTTCTTTGAATGAGTGAAGACTAGGATGCTGAATGTGAAGATGGGCTTGATCTGGTGCATGTCAAGTTAGTACTGGATGGGAGTGTTGATATCAATTTGTAAGAGTCACGAAAGAGTGTAAGATATTTGAGAAGTATTTTCAAGAGCACAACATGAATCTACAAGTCAAATTTTGACTGGAATGTAATGAAAGAATATAATGTGAAGGATAAGTCAAAGTAACTATTTTGTCTTTTGTGAATTTTGGTAGGGAATTACTTTTCGCCTTATCTGTCTATTTATACTCACTTGCAACTCATTGTAAAGACTTGGAAAAGCCATAGAAACTCAATTTTAAATACAATACACAAACTCTTAGTCCATTTTTTTGGGGTTTCATGTTATGGCATTTTCTCCCTTCAAATTTGTTTTTTTTTCATAATTATAAGTAGTTAATTCATTGAATATTTGATGGTTTCAACATGTGTTTACACCACTATTAATGTCTCCTTAATGATGGTGAGGTGATTTGTGTTGTGACATGAACACATTTGTGTGCACTAAAATTTGACAATAATCACATGCATGGTTCTTAATTCCTTTGAAGATTGAACTATCTCACATTTGGATTGGTTTCATGCTGAATTTGTCTATTCACATAATGATGCATAGGAGGATTAAGACATGTTTGAATTATTTTTCTTTTTCTCCTTCTCTTTAGCCCTATCATACTCTTCTATCTTTTTTACTATTTTTATATATTGATAATATAATAGAGTTAGTTCTAAGTTTTTTATGGTAAATTCCATTCATACATGGCTGAAATGTGGATCAACTCTTTTACCTATATATATGGTGAAATTGAAAACTGTGAAAAAATAGAAATGAATTCTTTTGAAAATTAGAATGATTTTTCACGAATGAAGTTTTGTATTTCACCCTACAAAATTCTAATTTGAAAGGACATATTGGTGTTTTAAAGATTTTGATCACTTTATGACCCAAGTTAATATTAAAAATCATTTGTGGGAAGTCCAACAAATTGAAATGAAAATCATGAACATTAGTTTGATTTTTTTTGGATTCAACTGTGTATACTTTTTTTAATTGATGTTTTGAATCATGAACATGTTAAAAAATAAAATAGAAGGTTTATATTAGTTAATGGTGATGGATTACACTAAGTAGGCCTCTTTTTCACATGAATGACTCGTGATATTTTGTGTAGCTCCTTGAATAGATCAGCCAAAGTGCTCTCCAAATAAGGGATTTTAGTAAGCCTTGTGAAAGTAATAAATGAAGACTCTTGAGGCTAGCCACCTTCCATGTAGTGGAACCTTTGCCATTCCAATTTGTTGGTATGTTAAAACCCACATAAATAGAAATAGTAATAGAAAGTGGGCCTCAAATCAAAATATTAGGATAGTTCATAGGTACAAATTGTTGTTTTAAATATTCAAATTGCCTTCAAAATTACTAGAATTTGTCATTCTAAAATATAAAAAATCATAAAATTATAAAGCTTAAAAAAAATCAACATAAATTTATGCACAAGGAAAAATATGTTTGTTGTGCTAAAAAGCTAATAACAAATAAAGTATTTTATATCAACTTACTCAATGTACATTAGATAACATAGGGGATAATTCCATCTTGATGGCAAGATTGGTGTATACCTAGGGGTTTTCACCAAATCCTTGTGAATGCATGCAATTGGTTACCCATATTTTCCCCTAATGTCAATTAAAATGTTGTTGATCATGTCAAGGTTTGTAAAGATTTAGTGATTAAAAATTAAATTAATAATGAGGTTTTTTCTTGCCAATTGCTCGCTAACACTCTCTAGGTTGCAACATGTTTATGATTGTTGGTGTGAGTAAGGTGTTTTACCTAACTAGTTCACCTAGTAGGTGTTGGAACATGTTTGTTGTTGCGCCAAAATATTGACCTATTAATGCTCGATACAAATGCCAAAGATAAATGGATCCATGGGAGGCGGTTAGTACATGTCCAAATACGAAGGGAGACGTTGGAAATTAGTCCAACAATCCCCCTTTCAACATCACTTGAGGGGATTCAAACCCACGATCATGATTCTGATACCATTTGTTGGTTCACATGTTTGTTGTTGCACCAAAAGATCGACCTGTTAACGCCTAATACAAATTCCAAAGATAAACGGATCCATCAAAGGCAGTTAGTCCATATCTCAAATATGAAGGGAGATGTTGGTGGTTAGTCCAACAGTAGGTCCTATTCACATGCCAATCTTACTTAGGAGTCTAGGAGTCTTTCTAGAAGTCTTAGTTGTCATGTGATCTTATGTTATTTATCTTTAGTTGTCTCATGTCATTTAAGACACTTGTCAAGATCTTGTCTAATCCTCTCTCACACCTTGCCTATATAAGAAAGGCCTCTTGTATCATATTGTATCAAGTTGCATTCATAATCAAGCAAGTCATTATCTTGCCTTACTCTCTTATGGAAGGTTGTTCTTTATTTTGTAAGTGGTCCTGGGTATCAGAGCTCCTACATGGTATCAGAGCTCCAAATCTATAAACTCCTCAAATTTAAGGGTGATTTGGGCATGAGCTTTTTCTAGGTTCACTTTGGGGCAAAACAAACATCACCATTGAGTTCAAAAGGCCCAAAAAATCCTATTTTGATATAAAGTACTTCATATATTTGGTGATTGGAAACTTTGGGCCATTTTTGAGGCTTTTGGCATAATATATAAAATCTTTGTCTATACAATCTATACAACCTATACCATTTCTAACATCACCCGATTAATTGTCTGCACAAGTGACATCTTGCAGGGAATATTCGATGTACTATGCAAGCTCTGCATCACCCTATGTCTTGGTGCAGTTGACAAATTTTTATTTCTAAAATTTAAAAAAGAGAGGTTTTTACAAGAATTTTAATGTGAAGAGTTTGTGGCCATCAATAATATGAAACCCTTGTCATTATCACTAGGGGAAGATAAAAAAAATGTTAAGCCCTTGGTCGTATGGGACAACTGCTTGCCAACCCTTAGGGGGCCAAATTTTGCCCCTCAAGACCTAATTGGGAAACTTTTTTCAAATCACCATAAATTTTGATCCAAGAGTTTGATTATTGAAAACAAGATATTGTTGGAAAGTTGGTTCTATGTATGTTCTAGTGGTGTAGGTTTCATTATTATATTTTTCTTCTGGTGATTTTTATTGTTGATTGAAATCAAATCTCCCTTTTGAAGCTTTGAGCTCATATATGTTTTCCTAGACCTTTGATTTTTGTGATTCTTGTAGGGTTGGAAAGGTATTGAAGAGCTCTTATGTATTATCCATGCACATTTTGTAGATTCTTCCCCAGGTACATTTTATTCTTTTTCTGCAAATATCACATTGTGACTAATTACTTGGACATCTTGACACTTAGAGAAGTTGTCTTTTTGGGAGGGCTTCATTTTTAGTATACATCATATTTGGGGGTTTATAATTGTTGTTGAGGGTTTTAATCTTTGTAATTTTGGAGATCTTAGATCATTTTAGGAGTGAATCATGTATAAAAGTTGTTGATGCACATATTGTGGGAGCAATCAAAATGAGAATGAATTGTGTCCTCATTTCCCACATAATGTCATCCAACTCTTACTTGAGTGTGCATCTCATCCATCACCTGAGGATACATCCAAATATCAAGTTGCTCCTTCTTCTCCTTTAGAGATAGTTGGTGATCCTTCACCCTCATTGATTATTTGTGTAATATCATTGATTTAGGTGTTGGGAAAATGTGTCTCAACCTTGCAATTACATAAGTTACTGCTGATACATAAGGTAATATTCATCTGACAACGACAGGGGGGGTGTGGGGGGGCCTCCCTCACGAGGGGTCTAGGGGGATCATCCCCCTGGTTGGGGTCTAGGGGCAGTGCGCCCTGGTAGGGGCTCAAGGGAAGCACCCCCGAAAGAAAAAAAATTATTTATATTTTATTATTGTAAATCTTGACCGTTTATCGTTATGTCTCATATCTAATAGTTGATATGTTATTAGCTTGACTTGCCCTAGAAGGAAACCCTATTTTATGAGGGCATTGCATTACGATTGTGTATTGTGATGTGTTCCGAGAGTCTAATAGGGGTCATGTTGCCTCTGGATTTCCAGTTGGTGATACTCTTGTGAGAAGCTTGCTCTGCAAGTTCATTATAATCATTGTGATTTCTAAATAATATATTGGGTGGATTTCGGAGTGTGGGGTTTTTCTCCTGAAAGGGTTTTCCTTGCGTAAATCACTATGTCATGGTATGCATGATATTTATGTTTATTTTTGTTTAAGTTTACGTAACTGATAAAGATTTGTAAATTTTTTGCATTATTCTCCTCTCAAGATTAGTGTAGGAAGTTGTTCCACTACCTTAGCTTCCTTACATGAGGTTGTCCTTATTCTTTTCCAATAAGATCATCTTTTTTCTTTCAAATTTAGATTTGTGGGATAGCCATTTGATAGGTATATCAACTTTATTTTGTGAATCTCATATTACAGATTTAGAAGACACATTTGAGGGGTTATCTCTCCTATTTGATGATAGTCATTACACTAATGTTGTCAAACCATCATTTTCTTTAGAGATTGTTCATCATTAGTTTCCACATAATCCTAGTTTGGCACCTTCTTTGTTGATTTGGCATGTTCTTGACTTGATTGTGGCATCATCATCTTCCATGGATATGGTGAGACATGAGAAATTTTTGGAGACATCATCATCATACATTTGGATTATTCTTCCTATCAGTTCTTATCTAAAATGGGAAGCATTCCTACATTTGTACTTGGTTTTGTTTCTTCCCAAGGGGAGGAATGTTGTTTGTAGGCATTAGATCATATTTTATCTTCAAGCATCTATCATTTCTAGAAAAGATTACACATTGCAGAGGAGCTAAAAAGTCTCTATCTTTCCCTCTTATAAGGAGGATATTGATTGCATATTTGTGACGGATATAGACCTTGTGTGGTAATGTTGAGTCCTTCATTCATCACTTGTACATGATTGTTTTCATGCATTATCTCTTTTAGAGAGGTTTTTTTTTCCCATGTTGGTTTTCTCCTTTTATTTTTTGTGAGAAATCATTTGTAAATGGGTACCTAACATAACCTAGAGGCTTAGGAAATTCCAAGATGTATTTTGCATACCTTTCATCCCTCACTCTCTACACCTTCAATTTTCTCAATTCTATCTAGCAAGGTTTGGCTATAACGAATGTGTTAAATAGAAAATTCAATTATTACTAAAAACAAGTTAATGATTGATTATCATGGTGGACCAGAAACTAGAGATAGGATTCAATGCTTATTAAATGAGAAAATGAGAAAAGTAAAAGAGAAAGAACGAGAAAGTGTCCCATTCATTCTAGGTGATTTAAATAATCTCTACTAGGGCTATGGACACTTGGTTGACAATAAAGCTATGTAGAGAAGTACCAGAGGCAACTCTATCAAGGCTATAGATGCTTAGTTAGCAATAAAGATATATCCAAGTAATCAAAATATGAATTTTTGAATGATACTAATTATCACATCTAAGGAAGACCTCTACCTAAGTGAATATTATTTAAAGTCATTAAACTTGGCATCTAAGTTATAATAGATTAGTTGATAAGACAAGAGAAGGGAAAATATCATGTCCACACACCTAGGTGAAATATATGTAGATATCATTAAAAAATTGGCCTATGCTAACTTTGGTGTGAACATAATTCTACATGCTTGGATGGACATTGAATTTTAAAAACTATTCATCAAGTAATCTCCCTATTCTAAATTCATTAAGATTGGACCACTTTGTATGATGAATTTGAAAGTGAAATTGATGATCAACTTTATAATTCAACATGTTATCATTGTTGTTGATAAGGAGTTCCTTGTCTTGGAATACCGTTTATTATTATTTTTTATTTGTTATAACTAGGTCCTAGGAAAGGCTTTTATTTTTTTTTAAGGTGGGGGAAATTTGTTGTGGTCTCCACAACATCCTCTATATTTTTGAGATTAGTGACACATAACTTTTGTCTTCTAGACTTAGCTTTTTCACCTTTCATGTATTGGTCTAAAAGGAGTAAGTTTGAGTTGTGTTTCTAGCACATTGTTTGATCCCATGTCCATGTCATTCATGTTCATAAGTTTGATCATTGAAGTTCTTAATTATTCCATTTGGGATTTCTCTAATATAATTACCTTGGTGTTCATGCTCTTGTCATTTTAAACTTTGGGTTTATTTGGTCACATCTAGTCAAGTTATCCATCACATTCAAGGTTATGTTGCAAGATTTTGTGTCATTTTGTATAAATTGAGTTATCAAGTTCTTGAAGGGTCCATGGTTGTGCTTAATCATTCATATTGGTCCATCCAAAGAATGGTCGAGTCATCAATGTTGCAGTCAATGCTTGAGTCATCTATTCATGGGTTGCGTTAACATTTTAAATCTTTTACCTTTTGGACCTTAGTGTTTTTCATGCTAACTTCTGGCTTGAATTTTTCTCATGGTTTTCTTTCATGATGTCACTTTTATCAATGTGTGGGCTATTTTATTTTGAGACCAATTAGTGTGTGTTGAAGCTTGGTATCATGCATTTCACATTGCCAAAAAAGAAAAGGGTGTTCATGTGATCAAGTTGTCTCACTATAGTGGAGGTTTCATTTTGCATGTCTGCATGCATATCTTCATCCTCCTAAAAGTTCGAGTATGTGGTTGTAGTGTAATTCTATATGTATGGGATGTTGCAAAGGCATAGGGTAAGTGTTTAGCTTTGAATTGTTGATGTGATTGGCATTCTTATGATTTGGACTCATTAAATTACCTTAGGAGGTAGTTGTCATTTTTGTGTTGTATTGTTCCATGCTTAACCACTTATACTTTTCAAGATGGTTACATGACTAGTTGTGTTAGTCATTTAGATTTCATCTGACATCTTGAAGCTCAAAATTCCTTTCCTTTATTTAAATATAACATTAATTTTTTTTTATTTAACTCACTTGCTCTTCACTTAAGGTTTCAAACCTAGAAGACATATATGCATATGTATTAAAATTCTAAAAGATTCAATGCCACATTCTAGCAAACCACTAGCCATTATAACAATTCATAAGTTGGTCATCAAGTTATAAACTCCCTTGTGCCATTAAATTAAGATTCAATCAATAAATATATTTAAATGACCATCTTTTTGAACTCCTTTAATTTCAATATCTTAAAATAAAATTTTTGATTTAAAAACTAGAATATGTATCAAAACAAAAATTAAAGTTTCATTCTAAAACTTGAAACTTGAAGATTACAAAACTTTAAATATGTGATATATATATATATAAGTTAACAAAATATTCTAAATGTTAAACTTTATGACTTATATTTAAAAAATGAAAGTTTAAAAGTTACATTTGAATTTGCAAATATATATGTTTCATTTTATCTTTCTTTGCAGATGGTTGGTCTTGGGCAATTTGCAAACTAGACTTGGGCCCTGACTTGCAAATTGCAAATATGTAAATAAGAGTTCGCTCTTAGAATACAAAATGAAGTTGCAAACTGGGCCCAATGTCTCCACACATAAAACCGTCCTAAGTAGATAGGAAGTCAAAACGCCATGGCTGCAAGACATAAAAAGATTTCCAAACTTCAACAACCTTTGTCAGCAATGTAGACACTAACATTCATTCTGTCAGATAATCCAGAGGATCCAATAATGAATGTGGAATACATATCATCTACAAGGGGAATACCTACCTACCTATATTCCCAAGCAATTGGATTTGTTTCCTTTCCCATATCACATTGTCTTGAAAAACATTAAAGAACTACCAAGGACCCTCTTAGTCAACCATGAGCACCCAGAAGCTGTGTTTGGTTATACTAGATTTCTATCTCACTTCTAAATGGTTGACTTGAAAAAGATGGGAAGACAACAGGCTACTATGCAAAATCATATGCCATGGACTTCTTCCAACATGATGCCCACAATAAAATATGGTTGGTTGATGGTGTCCACTTTGGTGAGATTTTTGTTTTGCTTCATGCAAAAGAATATTTGAACAACATGAGGTTACATAGAGGTTATTCAAATGATTAGAGAGAATTATATAGGTTTATCTTGATCAGTATCTATGATATGAAGGTGCTTGTAGAGTCAGAACCACCTCCTCTGAATGGTGTCAAGCCATGAATAATCTATAGGATATATGTGGTGTTAGTGAGGGTTAAATTGTTAAAATTTGAAGAAATTCTTTGAAAATAGTTGATAATAGTGAGCATAGTTTTATAATGGGTGTTTAGTCATAGATATGTTACTACAAAGAATATCGTGGTTTTATCAAACAAAGATATATGCCACACAAATTCATATGGCTCAATATAAGGCATCCAATTTGCGTACTTTA
The DNA here is from genome assembly GCA_007258455.2 of Sequoia sempervirens. Classification (NCBI taxonomy): domain Eukaryota; kingdom Viridiplantae; phylum Streptophyta; class Pinopsida; order Cupressales; family Cupressaceae; genus Sequoia; species Sequoia sempervirens. Next base: position 88,777,007 of record VDFB02047230.1, read on the forward strand.
TTGTGTAATTTTATGGTTTGGTTTTGGATCTCGTGGTCCTCAGTTTGACTCAGGCAAGTAGAATAGTTGGTTTGACTCAAGCAAGTAGAATAGTCAGTTTGCCTCATATGCCAAATGAGTTCATTACTCACTAGGATGCAAAAGTAGTGACAAGGCATCCAATAAGATTGAATGTTACCTTAAACAATACCTAGATCCAAAGTCTAATGCCAAATTCCAATAAAGCTTGTACAACGAATTAGAATCCCATTGAATTTGAAGATGTGACTATCATTTCCTCTATGGGGAAAGTTATAGCATATGATGATCTATATATGAATGGACAAGACCATTATGATAAAACGAAATTGATCTCTAAAGTGTTGAAGAAGGGGCAATCTTCTAGTTGGGATAAGGAATCAACAAATTCCTTCTTAAAAATAAAATATGCATTCAAGAAGGCCCCAATGTTGGCAAGTCTAGATTATTCGAATCCTTTCCAATTATTTTCTTTTGCATCTTTTTATACTATTACTATAGTTTTGCTACAAGAAATAAAGATGGTTATGAACAACCAATAGCTTTCTTCAACAAATCATTGAGAGATGTTGAATTGAATTGTTTTGTGATAGAGAAGCATGCATATGCCCTTATCAAAGCTATGAAAAATATTAGACCTTACCTTATTGGGGCTAAGGCCTAAGATTGTTTCTTTTTGCTACATACTATTATTAGAGATATTTTTGTCTAGTAGGAAGCATCGGGAAAAACTGCAGATGGATCAATAAGATCCAAAAGTATGACATGGATATAGAGACAACCAAATTGGTTAGAGGTCAAGAGTTAGAAAAATTAATGGCTAAGGAAAATTTGGATGCTATTGAGGTCCACCAGGTTAACTCTGACCCCTATCTTATCTTATGTCAATAAAGGTTTTCCCTTGGTATAAGGACATTATATTTTATTTAAAAAACATGAATTATCCTCCCGAGCTTAATGATAAGAAAAAGAGAACTTTGAAGCTTGAGGCTCAAAGGTATGTGTTGAGCTCCAAGGGAAATTGATGATGAACAACCTTGATCCAGTGTGCTCTTAAGATGTTTAAATGAGGAGAAGTCATCAAAATTTATGGAGGAATTTCACCATGGATTATGTGGTGGATATTATATGTCAAAGACCACCACTCATAAAGTTGAGGATGGGATATTGGTGGACAAAATTAGTTAGGGATGTGGCCAAGTTTGTAAAAGGATGTGATGCTTAGCAAATATTTTCTGGAAAGTTTATATTTGCAGGTGCACTTCCCCTTACAACCATTTCAATGGAAGCTCCATTCCACCAGTGGGGTATTGAATTAATAGGGGAAAATACAAATATGTCTAGCAATGAATACAAGTGGATATTGGTGGCCATTAACTACTTTATAAAATGGGTGGAAGCAATTCTTACAAGAAATGCTACCTCAAAGATAGTGATTGGATTTTTACAAAATAACATAATCACCAGGTTTGGGGTGTCTGTTGATGGTGATTTTGGCACCACAACAATGCTAAACAAAATATTGCTACTCTTTTTCTCCTGAAAGAGAAAGATGATCACATGGATACCTTAGCTCCCAAGGTTTTGGTAGTTGGGTCTCAACTGTGCTGATGTTGCTCAGTGGCCAATGCAACAGTAATATTCAAGGGGGCTTGCTGGTTTTGGGCTTCTGGTTGCTCCAAGAGCAAACATGAAATAAATCCTATACTAACCAGAGGTTTTAAAGAAATAGAAAAAGATAGATCAGGGTGTTGAAACAAAAATGAACAATAATTCATTCAACCTTAACCAGAATTTGCTAACTTCAAGGAATTTTGATAACCTAAAACTGAAAAAATGAAATTAACTAGTGATCAACACATAGTTGCATTCATTGGCAGTGCTGATTTTAACAACTAATTATAAACTACCATTATATAAAAGATAAAAATGAAATTTCATTCCTTGAAAGCTTTCAAAATCAAATGATTAATTTCAGATAAATACCATTCTAGAACACAATATGAAGTAGATTCGAATCTGGTTGTTTCTACTGTGGGTTAGACAGATAAGTAACATTTACAAATCTGGCACAATCACTAGTGTACAGAAAACCTGTATCTTCAGACTACTTCCATCTACACTAGAAGAACTTTGGAAATACATTACCATCTGGTACTAAAAAAAACTGACTGCTAACCAAGAAGACAAGAGGATCTCTCATTACTGAGAATCAAGATGCAACTCAATCTCCTTCTGCTAGCTAACTAACCCCTAACAGTTCTAGCTCTAAACAGTTCTCTAAACCTAGAAGTTCTAATCTAGAAGTGCTAACACTAAAAATTCTGGAACCAGAAATTTTCGGACCCTTTCAAAAAGGCAAGCATGCCATATATACATCTTCTCCCGAAGAGAAAGTCGGCACCCGCTTTTAGGGTTTACAAAATATCGCGTGGTGTCAGGAAGTCGGCGCCCAGATCTTTGAAGGGAGTCGGCTCTGCATTCAATGCGCCCTCCTCACCGTCTTTGCTGGTAAAGATCATCTCTAGAAAGATCCGCAGATCTTTTGCACCTATCGCCATAACTTCTACACCTCCGTGTCCACCCTCGACCTCCAGCAGAGCTACCTCGAGTGCCCCAAAATATCGCCATTAATGCCAAGCTACCTCTGTCAGTAAACCTCACAGCTGTCCCCTTGTAGCATGGCTTCATCTTCTTCCTTCAGCGCTCCTTCCATCCCCAGATCTTCCTTTCTGCAAGTCCGTCGGCGTAGCACAGGCCAATCAGCGAGAGGTTTTGGCGAGCCACAGAGATCATACCGATCTCGTAAAGACCCTCGATAAGACTGCTTCCTCGTCGGCTAGACGATATGGCGAAAACACGCTCTCACTGCGAACTCTATTTCTATCAGTGGGCCCCTCTCTTCGGTCGGCTTTTGTTTCATTTCGGCGTAACCTTCTTCCTTCGCCAAGACCTTTTGGCGAAGGTATAATCCTTGGCCGAGCTCATCTTTTGTGTCATTGAGACCTTGTCACATCGGCAGGACATCCTAATGAACCTACTGCATTTGTTCCAAGTCTTCCTGAGCTCTTTTTGTTCTCTTTGGGCTTCGGTGTGACCTTCGCCTTTCAGCTAGACACTGTGCCTAATTCATCCATTTTTGGCGACCCCTTATGTCGGGGAGACTCTTCTTTAGTTATACCGACATGCATTTCTTTCAATCCCCGCGCGTCGCCAAGACTCCCACACTTCGCCAAGATCTTTTGGCGCATCTGCTTCCTCTCCGCGAGCTCTTCTGCACCAGCAAGACCCCCTTTGGTTGGCGAGACTTATGCCGACCGAAGCTTCCTTCGCCGAACCCTGCTGTCGCCAGGACACTTTTGACGAAGATACTCTGCTTTGGCGAAGGCCCATTCAGTTTCGGTAAGACTTTGCTGAGTCGGTGAGACCTTCCACCGAGCTCAAAACTCCCCCACCGAGATCCTCGAGACACCTCATCATGCACATAATTTGACCCAGCAAAACTAAACAAGTCCAGAGCCGGGACCGAGCTCACAGGCCAAAATGACATCCGGTCCTTAGAAGGGGCGGGGCCGGGGAGGGAATGATGCCAGGGAAACAACCAACACTTCCCAGTTCATACCTCGACCCGGCTCCGCGCCCGCGAGGAAACCCAAAACGCAAAGGATGGAAACAAAACATCGAGAACAAGGGAACCGGGGTTGGAACCAAAATCTGAACCAGAAACTTCTCCAAGTTTCGGGTTCAGATTCCGTTCCGAACCCTCCTCCGATGCCATCCTAAAGAGGAAGGAAGAAAGGAAAAGAGAACGAAGAAAAAAAGGGGGGGGGACAAACAACATGACTAAGTAAAAAGAAACAAAGCGAAAAGAACAAGGCAAGCAGAAGGACGCAAACAAACCAAGACCAACAAAGAGGAAAGACAAGGGCGGGGTCGGACCCGGGATGGAAACAAAATGAGGAACTTTAAGAAAGTTCAACATTCCAAACCCGGACCCGGACCCGATCCCAACAAAGAACAAAAGAAACGAAAACCAAGGTCTGTCAGAACCGGAACCGGGACCGGACCAAGACCCGAACTTAGACATAAATCCCAAGTCCGGTATTGGTCCCGGTTCCGCCTCTGACAAATTTTGGAAAGGAAAACGCCTAAGGTAGAAAACCAAAGGTGAAAAGGGAAAAGACAAAGGGGGACCCATTTTGATCCAGATCAAAGTGGGGTGGTTATGCAAGGCATAACAGTGCCATCAAGAATTATTGTTGACATTGAAATGTGTTTAAGATCCAAGGATTTTGTTGACACGTCTTCACAATATGGGATCTCTTTAACACATTCATCACCTTATCATTCATAGGGAAATGGATAGGCTAAATCAAGCAACAAATGCATCATGAATATAATTAGAAAAACCCTAGATGCAAACAAGAAATGGTGGGATGATAAGTTAAAATTTGTTGTCTTGGTAGATAGGGTGACCTACAAAAAGTATATTGGGAAGATTCCACTTGAATTAGTATATGGGGGTGAAGCCAAATTGCTAATTAGCCTTGAATTTCTAGTCTACAAGTTGCTACAACAGATTGAAGGAGAAGAAGAAAGTGTAATCTCTACAAGAATCAATGAGTTGACTGAATTAGAAGAAACCAGGAGGGGTTCCCATGAGAGAAATTTATTAAGGAAACAAAAGGTGATGTACCTCTTTAATAAGGGGGCTATTAAGAGGGAGTTTCAAATTGGGTATCTAGTCGTCATGTGGAATTATTGGCTAGAAGATAAAGGAAAACATGGAAATTTTGATGCCTTATGGGTTGGGCCCTATCAAATTGTTGAAGAATGTGGTCAAGGAACATTCTACCTCAAGAGCCTAGATGGAAATTTCATGGAGTTGCCAGTTCATGGTCAACATCTTAAGCACTATTTCTCCTAAAAGTGAGGTTCTCTAAAACTTTGTATCATATGTTCTTTTCTATTATGTTCTTGTGTAGAGTCATGGCCCTTGTTTGTCATGATGATCTGTAAGTCAATCTTGGTTCTTTTTGTTCCTCTTTTTGGTCTGCTACCTAAAGATTTGGATTCTCATTGTGTCTACAAGAGACACATGTCCCCAGTTGGAGCCAATGTTAGCACCTATAAAATTTAAATGATTTTATAATGATTTATATTGTCCACTTATGCTCCCCATCATTTTTGGCTAACCTAAGAAATTTCATTATTGTATCATGTTCAAGTCCCTTAGGTGGTTGTATTACCCCTTTATTGGGCTATGGTCAAAAACCCATTTTGCAAAATGTCCAAAAGTTAGTATTTTTCCTCTTCTTTCCTTCCTTCTTTAGGTCCTTTTGAGGATCCAAGCCTCGAACGGACATTTAGACCAAGTCCAAATGTCCTTTTTTCATCTCTGATTCTCCTTCTTCCTTTTTCACCTTTTGTCCAGTCGAGGTTTTGGGTCTCGAACGAACACTTGGACTAAAGTCCAAGTCCACTCTTATCTCTTGCCTTCGCTCCCTTCTTTCCTTCCTTTATCCTATGAGGAATTCAAGTCCCAATTGGAACTTTGGACTAACTCCAAGTTCGCTTTTTCTTCTCGCTTCCTTCTTTTCTTTCTTTTTCCTATTGGGACTTGGGGCCTCAATCGAGCTTTTTGACATGGGTAAAAAAGGTCGAAGTCTTTCCTAAGTTTTTGCCCCTGCTCTTTCCTTTCATTCCATTGGGACTTTGGGTCCTGAGAGATCTTTGGATTCAAGTTTTGTAAGCCCACATTCTTGTTTCGTATTGCTTTGCTTCATTCTGCGAATGCGCAATAATGATGCCACATGGCATCCTTTTCATAGATCCACCAGTCCTTTCAACCTATTCTTTCTTCATCCTACAGATGCATAAAAATGACGCCACATGGAATCCTTTCCATGAGCCTATTGAGTTTTTCCAAGGATTCCCTTTTGGTCCATGGAAGTGTGAAAGCGATGCCATGTGGAATCCTTTCCATATGTTCGCCCCTTCTTTTTTCATGTTCCATCTTCAATTCTTGGAGGTGTGAAAATCTTTCCATGTGGCATGTTTTCTACGGTTCCACCATGTCTTTTCGATGGGCCCTCTTTTAGTCAATGAATGCATGAAAATGATACCGCATGGCATCCTTTCCATGAGTTCATGACATTCTTTCACATAGTCCTTTTTCTTCTTGTAGAAGCACTAAAAACCTGCCACGTGGCACATTTTTCATGCATCCACTCTCTCTTTCTGGTGCATTTTTCTATAGCCGATGGAAGAGTAGAAAGTTTCCATGTGGCATGTTTTTTCAATATTTTGCTAACCTTTTCTAGTGGGCCCCCTTTTAGTTCGTAGAAGATAAAAATATTGTCATGTGGCATGATGATTTTTTATCGAAAAGGTTAAGTCTTTTTCAGTTTTCTTTTCATCCTATTAGGACTTTGAGTTTTAAAAGAACTTTCAGACATAAGGACTGAAAGGTCCAAGTCTGATCAGGATCTTGGTGTAATTAATATTTAACTACACTTGCATAAGTTTACTTAGGATTATTTAATTAATTCCTAGGTTGCATTTACTAGGCAATTAGTTATAATGGGGCCATCCCCCCTTCACATGTACTTAGGAAATAAGATTCCTTCTAGAAGCCTTATCCAAGACTTCACATTCTCCTAGGTAGTTAGTTAGTTGTCACATGTTGTTAGATCAAGACACATGTCAACATCATAATGCATACTACATCTCAACCTTGCCTATATAAGGAAGGATCTTGTATATTTGTAAATCATTCTAGATACATCTCATAATAGAATCTCAATTTGCATGCCTAGGTTGCAACACTTTCTTTGTGGGTGATTTTCTTCTTGGCAAAGATCCTTTGAAGGCTGCAACTTCATAGGGTGATTGTGCATCCATAATTTTTACATAGGATTCTCGATCATGGTCGGTTTTCCTCATCCCTTTTATTCTCATATATGGTGTGGACTTTGGGTCCCGACAGGACTTTCAACCCAAAGGTCCAAATGGTCTAAATCCGGTCAATACTTGGAGTTTCGATGGGACTTTCGACCCAAAGGTTTGAATGGTCCTAATTCATTCGGGACTTCTGATCCCAATTTATTTTCTCTTCCTACTTTGTCTTATTGGGGTTTTGGGACCGGATTGGAATTTTCGACGAATGCTCCAAAATTCTAGATCTATTTTGGTTTCTTGAACTTGATTTTCTTGCTTGTCAATATTTCTTACTTTCTTTGGACTTTTGGGATTTTGACCCGATATTCCAAATCTAATTTATGTTTCCACTCCCGCCCTCTAGTTCTTTCTTTCTTAAGATCCTATCAAGGTTTCAAAACTTGATCAGACTTTTGGACACTCTGCGAGATTTTCATGTTTTTCATGATTAATGCTGCAACAACTTTCTCAACTACTAGATTGGATTCTTGGGGCTACATGGATGATCTTAAGTGAATTTTTCAACAACTCCAAGTGGAAAAAATGGCACCCATTCTTCTTTATTATTCTCAGGCCTCGTTTATGTCAGAGATCCAATTTTGGCCATGATTTGTTGCTAATTTCATGGGGGTTTTGTTCCTCATTTGTGTGCTCATTAATGTGGAGGCGTGGTGTGGGTGTTGAGACCTATGTGGTATGATTTATTCTTAGATTTGGATGTCCACATGTTTGTATGTTATTTTCTAGGGTTTCAAGCCCTATCCTTGGCCCTTCCTCCTTCACAACTTATAGAGGTATAAATTACAATTTTGTGCTCATTATAATGGTTGGAGTTTTTTAGTCAGGTTTTGTTTTAGAGAGAAGCAGTTGCAGAGCCAAAAAAAGATAGATATTCACAGGAAACCCTAGGTTTCAATAACCAGTTATGCATATAGCCATTTGTATATTGTAATGATCTAGGTTTGATCCCAAGCTTGTAATAACATTTGTAAACATTGAAGATTGAGTGATTAACGGAAAAATCAACCTTAGCAAAGTGTCTCCTTATGTGTGGTATGCATTTTCAAATGTATCATTGATTAGTTTTTAGCCAAAAGTTAGTAAAACCTATGCAAAGCTTTTGCATAGTATCTTTTCAATATAATAAAAGAAATATATGGATATTCTTGAGGATTACTAAGTAGACTCTCTTAATATTCTGTAAATATCTATTGTCTTTTTAAATGAGTGTGAAGAGCCTAGCTTGGCTGCACATTTTGAAAGGCATAGTCTTTTGTGGTGACTTTATTAAATCATTACCTTGTTTCAGTTATTGCATCTCTGGTTAAATCTGGAGACTCTGTTTCCCAATGGATAAAGGCACCGATATGATATTGGCTTTCTTTCCTATCATCATGTACACTCTCCAAACACATCAACTCAAAAAACCTTTGAAGTTTTACTTTATGTGTGTTTTACTGCCATGTCTAAGTGAATGTAGCAATACAAGGAGGTATCACAAACTCATTCTCAGACACTTATATGGTAGATTATCTATTAGAAAGATGCTCAACCTTACTTGTCCAAACTAGCACATAGGTATATTGTGACACCAATATTGGGATACATTGTGCGGTGGGTATAGTTTGTTGTATGGTATTTTGTAGTGTTTAAATCATCAAATTGGCATCTTAGGGAAAGCCCCCATTTGGTTTTGTAGAGCTAGAAGTGAAGGAGGTCTTACCCACCTCAATAATTGGTCCTTAGCTACCTAACCTAAATATAGCAAGTGGTAATTTTCTATGTTTGACACCCCTGACACCTAGAAGATTATCATACCTTAGGGATTTGGGGCCAACAAATTCAATCACCAACACTTTACAAATAAAAAATCAACAGAATGGGAGAAATGTAGGGATTGGATGTAGAAGTGGACATGCTAATAAGACATTGGAATGAAAGTTTGGATGTTTCTTGAAAACCCACAAAAGGAGGAAACTTTTATCAACCCGAGAGGTTTAAGAAGCCAGGTGAGCAAATTCTCAAGTCTAGACTGCAACTTAGGCAGCTCTCTGCCAAAGGACTCCAGCGTAGAGGATAAACGAAAATGTGATGCACTGGCATCCCGATCGGGCGCTGGCATTCGTACGGATAGAAAATACGAAACACAACAAAAAACTATAGAGAACCTACTAATTGCTTAATAGATAAGGTTTGATGCAAACACAAAAAGTAAAGGCTACTAAATAGAAAAACAACAAGAAGAATACTTTAACTACTTGAATCACGAAATGACAAAAGAGGGTGAGGAAAGCGCACCTTCCTACCCATGAGTTAATTATCTTGACCTTTTCACTTCCACACGAACCTACACACATCAAAGAGGAAAAATGTTCAGGCTATTTTAAGAGGGTTGTTGCAGTCACTCCCCTGCTTTGGTGTTCCCACCTCCATGGACAACCAATAGCAATGATAGGAGAAATATGATAAAGAAAGCACTGAAAGGTAGAAGACCAAGAAATGCTATGTAAACAAACAACGATGCTAAGTAAAGTGAGAGATAGAAAAATATCACTTTCAATCACATGTGCTCAGGGCAAATGAGAGGAGTGAGCTAGCAAGCTTAGCAGAGTCGATGTTGTCGCAACAACGAAGAAATAAGTCTCGCAAGACACCAAGTTGCAGCTCCAATGGAGGTTGTAAAATGTTGTGAATGAAGTGAGGTATGAAGAATGAAGAAGATCTAGTGAAGTTTCCAGAACTATGAAGAAGATCGAGTGAAGGAATGAGATAGTGTCAAGACAACAACGCGTCGCACAGATGTCCATGTGCCGCACTCGCATGCCCAACATAAATTCCCCCACCGACACTACAAACAGCTGCCAAATGGATGGAGAGCAAACATAGGACGTGGAATAACATCATTGGGTTTGATTTTTCTAAGGTAAGGGGTGTAAGTGGGGAATTTGCAAGGGGTGCAAATTCATGCCATTACATTAGGATATCACAAAATCATAATGGTGGGTGTTTAGGTTTGAGTTGTAGATGCAAGTAACATTCTAATAATGCAAGTTCATAAAATTACATTAGGATGTAGTTTCATTTATGTGCCATGTCATTCCATGCTTGTGCTAAACACATGCTTTTTAGGATATGCTTATATGACTAGAAGTGTTGGTTATTTAGATTTCATCTAACATTTTGAAGTTTTAAATTTCCTTAGCTTGGTTTTCCTCATTGGCTCTTCGCTTGAGGTTTCAAATCCAAAAGGCACATATAGAATTGTGTTGAAAATTTCAACACCGTTACATTGAAGAGGACTACTAGTCATTATAGCAATTCATAAGTTGGTTGTCAAGTTATAAAATTTGAAGTATCATGAGATTGAGTTCGGTTGATCAAAGATTTGAATTGTCAAATTTTCAAACTCCTTTAATTTCAAAATCCTAAAACCAAATTTCTAGTTTAGAAACTAGAATGTGTATCAAAAGATTTAATTCTAAAACTCGAAACTCCAAGATTACAATACTTTAAATATGATAATTTAAAATATTTGCAAGTTTAAAGAATATATTTTAATTAAGAAATACATTTATTTCAAAGCTTCAAGTTTAAGATTTATATCTTAATTAAAATATATTTTTAAAAATAGAGTTTAAAACTTACATTGGAATTAACAAATATAAGATGGATCGAGAAAGTTTAAGTTTTAAGGTTCCGATGTTTCATTTGAACTTTTCCTCGCAAACTGGACTTCGATCCTGATTTGCAAATTGCAAATCGAAGGAGCAAGATGCAATTTCATTGCGAACACAAGACTAGGGGAAAGGGGCCAGTAGTCGTGTGCCCACAATGCAAAATCCAGTTCGGAATGGAAGTTGCAAACTGGGGTCAAACTTCGAAATGCAAAAATGCAGATTTTTATCTCCGAACACCCAACTGTTACCGGTAGATATGAAGTCAAAATACCATGGCCGTGAGATATCCGTAATATGGGTTTGATGAAAAAGCTTTAGAAACTTTCAAGCAAACGCCTGCCTGGCAGATTTAAAACCTAATGTAGCAACCTTTGTCAGCATTCTGTACACCAATACCAAAATGGGAGCTTTGTATCTACATATGGATGTCCATTCAGGCTTAATGGAGGGCAATTCAATTCCTTACAAACTTTAAAGGAAGTACGACCATTCAGGCTTAATGGAGGGCAATTTAATGCCTTACAAACTTTTAAGGAAGTACGAACAGGGCGCATGAAAGGTTTGACAGATTGTCTTGAAGAAATGTGGTCCCATGACAGCCAACACATGAACTGTAAATATTTTTTTTTTTTTAAAAGTAAACACATGAACTGTTTGACATAATGGCTTGAAGGAATGTGATCTCGTGGAATTCATTATGCGGCAATAGCAGACATTGTATGGTCATCTGATGCAAGGTTTCTTGTGGTATCATCCCAAGATGGTTACTGTGCACTGGTAGAATTCGAGAACGGGGAATTTGGTCTACCTGCAACCATGTTCGAAATACCTTCGTAGCCTCAAGCAATGGAATGGCCAACTTTGTGACAGAGAAGATGGATGTGGACATGTCTGTTGGAGGTGAAAAAGGTTATGAGAAGGGACCCAGAGATTGAAACAGAGGAAGGTGTCAAAGCTGTCAGATCAAAGGGACTAGAGAAGTGTGAAGAAAAGAATAGAGAAAAAACAAATTTAGTCTTGCTGGCTTCTAGCAATGGTTCTCCAATTAATGGGAAGGACCTTCTTATTATTGTTAAAAGAAAGAGGAAGATATGAATCCAATAGACAATTTGCCTGACTTCCAAAAGAGTAAAAGAAGCTGCGAAGTCATATCCATTCTTAACAACATTTGTAATGGGGTTTGCTTTATCTTGGTGAAATGTAGATTTACATTCTTACCATTAAGTACCAAATTTTTTTTATGGGGAAGAGGAATTTCAATTATGTGCAAAGGAGAAAAAAGTAATGCCCAAGCGCTAGGTGCTGCTACTGCTGTTCAGCTTGGTCAGAACCTAAATATGAACAATTAAATTATGATGGAAGAAGATGTTAGTGCAATGGAGCTGGTCGTTTATATGAAGAGGAGAGTTTGAAGCATTGTGTAAGGGATGTCTTGAGTAGGAAACAACTACTGGCCTTCATTGTGTCAGATAATCTAGAGGAATCGATAGTGAATGTGCAATTTGTATCATTTACAGGGGGGTACCTACATTCTCCAAGCAATTGGATTCATTTCCTTACCCATATTACATTATCTGGAAGAACATTGAAGCATTAATAGGAAACTGGCAGTTTTGTTGAGACAGTGGTTTGAGTTAATGCAAACCACAAAAATATGAGCTGTGTGGACCCTCTTAATCAACCATTAGGATCCAAAAACTTTGTGATGTCCCTATTGTTTGGTTGTACTAGATTTCTATCACATTTCTAAATGGCTGACTTGAAGAAGATGGGAAGACAACAGGCTACTACGCAAAATCACATGCCATGGATTTCCTCCGACATGATGTCCACAACAAAAGATGGTTGATGGTGCCCACTCTGCTGAGATTTTTTTTAATTTTAATTTTTTGGCTTCATGTAAAAGAACACGAGGCTCCACGAGGCTACACAGAGGTTATTCCATGACTAGAAAGAACCACAGAGGTTTGTCTTGATTATTATCTTTGATATGAAAGTGACAGCTCTTTCTTTGTCAACAAATTCACTTCCAACAATTCATCGTCATGACAAATTTATCTCGTGGAAAATTCACCACCAGCAATTCATATCATATTGTTGACGGTGAATTTTTCATGAGATGAATTTGTCATAATGATGAATTGTTGGAGGCGAATTGTTGGAGGTGAATTTGTTGACGATGAATTGCTGGCAGTGAATTTGCCTGAGACCGAAAGTGACAAATGCAATTTGAAAGTGACAAATGCAATTTCCTTTCAAATTAGATTAAACCTGTAGATTCAGAGCCAACTCCTCCATTGGTTTACGAATGGTGTCAAGGCATAAATAATCTACAAGATATATGAGATGCTGGTGAAGGTTAAAGTGTTGTAGTGCTGCGACAAAATTTCAGGAAGTTCTTTGAAAAATAGAGCTGACAATGTCGAACATACTTTTACAGGTGCCGAATGTTGCTGATTTCATTACTACAAAGAACATTGTGGTTTTACCACACAAGGATATGAGTCACACAAATTTGCACCCTTTATTGTGCAATATTATGGTTTGTTTTTGGATCTCCTAGTCCTTGGTTTGACTCAGGCAGGTGAAATAGCTGGTTTGCTTCAGATGCCAAATGAGTTTATTACTCACTGGGATAGAAAAGTGGATGACAAGGCATTCAATAAGATCGTATTCTTGATATATTGACAAGGTGTGCATGATTTTTAGATTCTTTCATGGAGTGAGATATCTTATCCAATGGTACCTTGTAGAACACCTAGATCCAAAAGTGAGGTCAAATGCCAATAAAGCTTGTACAATGAATTCGAATCCCATCGGATTTGAAGATGTGATTGTCTCTGCCTCTTTTGGGGAAAGTGATAGCAGACGGTGTTTTATACAAGAATGGGCAAGACTGCTCTAATATACTCATTTCAAATGAATACTGTGTTGCTGGAAGCCTGACCAATGACTAGAGGAAGTTGAGCGGAATCATCAATTAGGATGATTGTTGGAGTTTGATTAATATTATTTAATTTAAGTAGTTGTTAATTTCTATTTAGAGGAATTTGATGCTTCATTCTTGTTGATTATAGGCTACTGGTACAGCTGACATGGTTATGCTGACTGAAGAAATGTCATTCACGGAAGATTCAAAGACTCTGGGCAAACAGTGTGATTTGTTAAAGCAATGGAAGAATTAAGTACCAGTTGGAAACAAAGTGAAGAAAATCTTTTATTGGTAGATAAGTTTCAAAGGTGCAGATTGTTTTTTCTTTGAATGAGTGAAGACTAGGATGCTGAATGTGAAGATGGGCTTGATCTAGTGCATGTCAAGCTAGTACTGGATGGGAGTTTTGATACCTATTTGTAGGAGATGGTCTTGTTGTGACCTTTTCACACATCTCCCCATTGCAAATGGGAACCCCCTAATTTTTGCTTCGTTCAGGTCTTTTGGCTTGATTTTGGTTGGTTTTTCCTGCTGTTTCTCTTTGCTGCTTGTCTTTCCGGGGATGTGCCTGTCTTTGAGCTTAAATTTGAGAAGCATTTTCATGAGCACAACATGCATTTACAAGTCAAATTTTGACTAGAATGTAATGAAGGAATATTATGTGAAGGATAACTCAACGTAACCCTTCACATATATATGAATTTTGGGAGGGAATGACTGCTGTCCTTTCACATCCAATTTGCTTATTTATACTGGCTTGTAACTCATTGTAAAGGGTTGGAAAAGCCATGGAAACTCAACTGTAAATACAATATACAAATTCTTTCTCTATTTTTTTGAGGCTTCATGTTATGGCGTTTTCAAATTCTAATTTTTTTTATTTCCACTGTTATATGTAGTTAATTCGTTGGATATTTGATGAATTCAACATGTTTTTACACAACTAATGCCTCTTGATTGATGGCAAGGTGATTTGTGTCATCAAATGAAAACATTTGTGTGCACTAAAATTCAACAATAATCGCAAGCATGGTTCTTAGTTCCTTTGAAGATTGAACTATCTCACATTTGGATTGCGAGTAACAGGTCCAATGTTGATTGTTTTAACACTGAATTTGTCTATCACATAATGGTGTGTAGGAAGATTAAAGACATGTTTGAATTCTTTTTCTTTTTCTCTCTCTTTAGCCCTATCATTCTCTCCTATCTATTTTGTTATTTTTTCTATATTGATAATAGAATAGAGTTAGTTAGTTAGTTTTAAGTTTTTTAGTCTAATTTTCATTCATACAAGGCTGAAATATGAAGCAAAATTTAAACTTCCATATGGTGAAAACTGTGCATCTTAACATATTCTTCTCTCTAAAAACTAGAAGTGAATTATTTTGAAAACTAGAATGATTTTTCATGAATGAACTTTCATATTTCATCCCACAAAATTCTAATTTCAAAGCACATATTATTGTTTTAAAGATTTTGATCACTTTTCGACCCAAATTAATATAAAAAATCACTTGTGGGAAGTCCAACAACTGAAATGAAAATATGAACATGTTAAAAAATGAAATAGAAGATTCACGTTAGTTAATAGTGACTGGATTACACTAAGTAGGCCTCTTTTTCTCATAAATGATTCCTAATATTCTATCTAGCTCCTTGAATATACCATCCAAAGTGCTCTCCAAATAGGGGATTCTAGTAAACCTCATGAAAATAATGAATGAAGACTCTTGAGGCTAGCTAAATGAAGACTCTTGAGGCTAGCTAACTTTCATGCAATGGAGCCTTTGTCATTCCAATTTGTTTGTATGTTAAAACCCACATAAATAGAAATGGGAGTAGAAAGTGGGCCTCAATGAAAAATATTAGGATAGTTCATAGGTACAAATTTTTATTCTAAATATTCAAATTGCCTTCAAAATTATTGGAACTTATCATTCTAAAATATAAAAAATCATACAATTAAAAAGTTCTTAAAAAATCAACAAAAATTTATGCACAGCCCGGAAAAATATGCTTCTTGTGCTGAAAAGCTAATTACAAATAAAGTCTTTTCTATCAACTCACTTAATGTACATATGAGATAACATAGGGGACAATTTCATCTTGATGGTGAGATTGGTGTATACCTAGGGGTTTTCACCAAATCCTTGTGAATGCATGGAATTGGCTACCCATCTTTTCCCTTAATTCCAAATAAAATATTGTTGATCATATCAACATTTGTAAGATTTGATGACTAAAAACTAGATTAATAATGGGGGTTTTTTCTTACAAATTGTTTGTTAACACTCTTTCGATGCAACATGTTATTGATATTCTTATCTCTTACCATGTTCTATTCATTCATGGGTTGAATTGGAAAATGTATTCCTAAGAAATTTTGGGTAAAATATGAATTGACAAGAAGCCTTTATTGAATTTGTAATACTAAGGAGGCAAATCATTGAGACAATTTCCCAATTCAATCAACAATTTTACTATGCATTGGAAAAGGTAAAAAATTATGCATAGGCTAAGTCAAATTGATTTATTGAATCATTATTTATGGGGATTAGATCCTTCATGTGTTGCATTGATAAGGGATACATCAAGGGTAATCATGGTGGAAGTTACATCTCAAAGGGCTCTAATGTTGGCCCAATTAGGATATGACTGTACACAACAAGGAATGAAAAATCAAACATATTGTAGCCCACAAAAAAATCAGATGCTATATCAACCAACATTAATATGTATTAAATGCAATCAAGTGAAACAATTTGTTACCCTCACTTAAATTTGATGTCTTGACAGGGTGAAATCACAATACAGTGTCTCACTTTTTTCCCAAGATGGACAATACTTCAATATTTTTAACTAAATCTTCATCTTTTGAGACCTATAACAACTAAACCATTAAGAATTTCAAGATGATGAGAACTAGTGATTTGTGGCAATTTCTATGTAGATTTTATTGAGTCCCTACTAGTGTCTAGTAAACTTGGTGGTGATCACAGAATTTAGAGGGGAAAACCTAATTGAATAGTCCACTTAACATTTGGAAAGACCATTGAATTATCAACCAAGGCTAGTACTGGCACTGTATGTGCTTTCAAAGACTGAAAACTGCCTAAATCAATCTAGTAAAGATATTACACTTGCTGGAAAATCATAAAACTACAAAACAATAAGGAAAGTAAAGCTATCTCTTTGGCTATGGGTACCTAAAGTATAATACTATAATTAACTACTGTTCAGATTGAGCTGATGATTAAACCTATTTTACACTCCAGAGTAAAACAACTCTAGTAATTACAATATGATTATGAAACAGGAAATGTTCATGCATTCATCAATGATTGAAAAACAAAAGGAATCTGTTAACACAAACTACATTTACAAAGTAACTACTTGAACATAAATAAAATAATTGAAAAGAAAGGAGTGGAGAATAGTTACCTTGAGTGGCCCTTGCTCAAGAAGTTGTCTTCACTAATCAAAAACCAAATCTAGCTTCTCAAATCTAATACAATCATACTAACTCAATTCATTCATTGCACAAATCCAGAATATCACATATGATTCTGATCAAAGATCTTATTCATGAAATTGTAATTGCACAATAAACATAATCTGTATTTCAACTGAAAAATTAAAAGAGTATCTGATAACTACTAAAAATTGATTGACTAAAAAATTGACTAGCTAGCTCAAGACTCAACCAACGTGTTGTACATATAGGCACGAGGGAGATTATTCAAAATAGGACTCTAAACTGAAACCTTTAATGACCACTCCAGGGATTTTAGAGGGTAACAAAGATTCAGTTACTCTAAATGCAACTAGAAAAGAGGAAGAGTCCAAATTGGATTGTGACTTTGTTAGTAACAGACAAGAACATGGAATGCTCAAAATCAGTTTAGAATTCCAATCACAGCAGGATTCTTCCTTCTCCAGTGTCTTTATTGAACACCATAATGATGCATTATATCCTTCATTAAATGTCTCCATGTTGTAGTCATCATGTTCAGTTTATTTTGGAAATCCCTTTTTTCGTTGTTCAAGAACTCCTTCGGCTCCAGGCTCGTGTTGTAGTTGTTGTGGGCTACAATGTCTCCTCTGGCTGCAAGGGGTTAGTTCACAAAAAATGTAAAAAATACTAACAACCATGACTAAGCATAGATATCTAATCACAATTCATACATATTCACACACAAATCATGCATTAACCATCACATCATAATTATATTTCCATATACTTAAACCAGGTTCAGGGTTTGCATAGTAGGTATCAAAGATAGCATAATGTATGAACATGTATAGTAGGAATTTCTTGGTAATGTCTATAAGAATGTATAAAAGATATAAAAACTAACTAATATATGGACTCATCATTTCCCCCCAACTATCCTTTTGATTTCCCTCAAGAAAATCAACTAGGGCTGGAGATTGTAGTGCAGTGTGATTTCTCTGAGATCCATAATAGTGTTCACTCCTTTGATCTGCTTCAGGAAAAAGCCTTTGTAGCATGAAAGTCTCCTCATTCTGGTAAGTTCAGCCTACTCACATTCCTCCATTTTATCTCCTAGCTAATGTGTCATTGGATAAAGGAGTATTGGTGGTTGGAATGTAAGTGGAAGCCATTTAAGTTCTTTGTCAACATAAATTTCCATGTACCTACGCACTCTCAATCATGTCCATGAAGTTGTACACTGAATGTGGCTCTTTCCTCTGTAGTTTTGGAGTCAAACTATCCCATCTCTCCTGCACATACTTGTAACAATGATGAACCAATCCAATTGTCAATGTTTGCATTATGTTGTAATCCCGCATCCTTAATTTCATGATCTTTCCTCCTAGTCCTTTATGTTATAGAAGTTGTAACCATTCATTTATGATTGCATCAGGTTCCTTGGATTCTTTTCTCACTGGGAGAGAAAATCATTTTTCTCTCTCCTCATACTCCTCCATGAGTTCACCCTTGAATTTTTCATTTCTAAAGTAGGATGCTAGTGCCCTTACCTGCAAATACCCCACAAATATCAAGGGGTTCCATTATGTCTCCTCTGACACTACATAGTTATGCAGATAATACTCACAAAGTTGGTCATGTTCATCTAGTTTAGAGTAAGCAAAAATGTTAAGGAAATCAAATTTCCTTCTCATGGAAACTAGTTGGTTGCTTATTAACCTACTGAATTGAAGACACAAAAAAATTTCCTGGAGAAACAAGGCATAAGTTATGGTTGGGTGTCTACATGTGACAATCTGGGCAGCCTTGTCTACTACCTCTTCGACTTTAACTGCTAACTTTCTCAATTTGATGTACTTACCCTCCAGTATCTTTGTATGCTCTGCCATCATTTCTTCCTTTTCCTTTTTCCAGTTTTCCTTTTGTTGAGAAAATTCTTGAATAATCTTCCATTGTTAGTACCCAAGGGATAGAGTTGTATGATAAATTGGGGTTTTTGTAGTATGGGGTTTATGATTTTCAACAACAAGTTCTTTACTCCATGTTTTGACCATGGCAAGTTGTGCCAACAGGTCAATTTTGCCCCATGTCCATATGTTTTTAGTTTCTCCTCCAACTCTTGTATTTATATCTCCATTTCTTTATCCTTTTTCTCATAATTCTCAACCAATTCCTCTAGTTGTTTAATCCTTTCTAGAGCTTCATGTAATTCCTTCTTAACATTTATGTCCTCTAAAAACATTTCCTCTTTTTCTAAAAACTGCTCATCACAACACCCTATATAATAATAACCCTCATTACTAGGGCTAACTGGGGCTTTATTTCTTGTCTTATTGGCATCAAATACATCCTTTGAGTCTGACTCAGAGGTGGTAGATACATACCACTTTCTCTCTTTAGGAACATGTACATTCTTAGAGGCATTTCCTCTCATTTCTGAATCAGTATCAACCATCATAACATTTTCTTCCTGTTGTCCTTTTCCCCTTGTTTCCTCCTCTAGTTTCTCTAAACTTCCTCTCATAAAAACTTTCTTCTTTAAATGACTTGAATTCCTAGGTGGATTAGATTTCCTTTCCTTTGTATCCTTCTTTTTCTTTTGTACCTTAGAAGGTGTGGATGAACTACCTCTCTTTTTCTTTGTCCTAGGTTTTTTAGAGGAAGATGGGATCTCTTGTGTTGCAAGCTAACTAGAGGTTGCATGTGGTAAATCTTGCACATTTTGTTCCTCAGGTTCACCTTAGCTACGGGTAGGTGAAGCCACTGGTGAAATAGGAGGGGTTTGTCTGATAGGCCTAGTAGGTGATTCTAGGGCCTTTGACACTGCAAGTTCCTTAAGGATATGATTAATGTCTTGAAAAGCTACAAAATCCTCCCAAGACACCTGGGGATGATAAATACTAAGACTCGTTTTTACCAACAAGGTTGTCAGACAATAATGTGATAAGGCTGAATCATTTTGCTTCCTTTGATATTTTGACCCCATTCTTTTGAGAAAATTATAAAGATAATTGGGCACATTGACCAATAAACTTTTACAGAGATGACTTAACAACTTGAAATGAACAGTATACAATAGAAATATCCTACCATCACATGTAATGTACTTAATGATATAAGAGGCATAGGAGGCCCATACCCATGGCAATGGTAGTCTTTTGGTACCTTGTGATGAGGAGTCAAGGTTCTCTCCTGGTTCATTGAACTCATCCCTAGTGTAACTACATTTTCTCGAGCAAGAAACTTAGCTCCAACCCTAGGTAGACCTAATACTTGTGCAATTGCAACTTCTGAAGCATCCACCTTCAACCCCTTGACTATGGCCTCATCAAATTGTAATATGGCTATAAATTGCCTCGTCATTTTTTCATTGTACTCTGTCAATTTTGGGAAGTAGTCTAACCAACCAACCCTTGTGAAAATAGGAAGATATAATGTTTCCTCCAATATCTGTTTGTGAGCTAGTGGCTCCCTTCGGATAATGCCACCTCCCATGGTGAAATATTTTTCCTCTACTCAATGTTCAAGAAATTCAGCCCAATTTTAACTCAATCACCTTCAAACCCTCTCTACTCTATTACACTCACATGCACTTTTCCACTGTAATTGCACTGCAACTTCCCTTTCTCCTTTATATTAGCTTAATTCAGCTTGAACTGGGTTAAAATTAGCCCATAATCTAGGATTTAGGGAATTGACAACTAGAATTAATAGTTGTAGACACCCAAAATTTTCCATGTCATAACATTACCTAGTTGATTAATGACCTTGTAAAACATCTTGCAATATTTTACCCTAGGTCATTACCTTATCCCATTTATTCCAATTAATCACCTTTCCAATTAATTAAATAAATCTCGTTTATTTAATTAATTCCCCTTCACATGTCTCAAAATAATTAAAATTAAATATTTGAATTAATCCCTCACTTTTACCACATTGCAACATGTGTCACTTGACTACAACTCTTCACATGCACAAGTAATTTAAATAATTTTATTATTTAAATTATGAGATTCCCACTCACATCCTATTTTTAGCCCCATTCATTGTGCATCATAGGCATCTTTTCCTCCAAAATAAATAAAAGAATCCCACTTATTCCCTCACATCCTAATTTTAGCCTCATGTCATAACCCACTTAATGTGCATCATAAGCACTAAAACCAACTTTTAATCCTAGCCATACACATCACACAATTGACTTTTAATCTTCTCCATCGAATCATATCAGCTCTTGCCTATAAATCTAGCCTTTCACAGGCCATTTGAGATTAAATCTTCTTCTAGTATCCTCACTCAGCTGAAATTTCCTCCAACCTTCTCATCTATCTATGTATTTTTCCTCTATCATCTCCATCTTATTGTTATGCTACGAAAATGAGCAATCAACATCAACATATCAAATCATTCAATCCTTTGAAGTCTTGCATTCTCATGTGAGGTTGATAAGAGCAATGGACATAAATCAAATCTAGCTTGGAGATCGGTTTGCTTTGCTTTCTTATTTTCATTTCATGCTAGTTTGTGCTCTATTGTGCTTGTTAGGGTTTGATTACTGATGTTTATGCTTTTTACCTAAGATAATTTTCCCTAACTACATTGGTGAACCCGATGTGAATCCTTTGATCTAGCTTACTTTTTGCAGGTTTTATTGACTTTTTGTTGCATATCTGCCATTTTTTGGACAAAACACTAGGTTTAAAAGATTTTGTCATAGCTTTCAAACAGCTGTAAATTTTTCTACAAGATTTTCATAGAAGTTTTTCCATCATCTAAGGAAGCTACAACAAAAAAATTGAGGGTTTATCACCATTTTTGTAGGAGTTATCATGTTTTTTTTTTTATAAAATTAACTTTATGGGTGCAAATTGGTGAATTTTTTAGAAATTTTTACATTTTTGGAAATCTCTCAAAATTATAATGGGGGTCTATGTTTTACAGATTTAATTTTGAAGTCAAATACAATGCAAAATAATCAGATCTTTTTCTTCTATAGGCTTTTCACAAATCTGCATTTTTGGGTGCAAAACAGGGAATTTTTCTGACTTCTTTACATTTCTGGAAAGCTCTTAGAAAATTAGTAGGGTTCTCTTCTTTGATTTTTTATATTTCAGATTAATAATGTCTTCAAATAATCAAATCTAATTCGGCTATGTTAAAGACATGTATTTGAAATTGCAATTTTCTAATGAGATAAAAAATTTTTTATGGCTGCATTATAATATCATTTTCTAATTTTGTAGGTGAATCTAAGGAGATGGAACATCATTGGAATCAGCATCTACAGCAGATTTAAGGACGAAAACAATCAAGTGCACACATTCCATCTTTCATATCTAATCATTGCTTGTCAACACACTTCAATTTGGGGCTTAAAGAGAACAACTTGTTTGATCACACACTTGAATTTTGGGCTTAAAAAGAACATCTTGTTTGCTGTCACATTATTGAAATTGGGTTAAAATGAACAACGTCCTTCCTACATATTTGGCTTTGGGATCTAAAAAGAACAAGTGCTTGAACTATTTTACACACATTTCGATTTTCTAAAGGGAAATTAACAACTGCGAGTGTGAATCAAGTGCATGTGTGATTAAAAACACCTCACTTGGTTCACTTTTGTCATACCCTTCTTAGGAGGCCTGTTTGAAGCACACACCACTCCAAGGGACGACCTCAATTGAGAGGTGAATCAAAAGACACCCTCCTTTGGGAGTTGAAATCTTGCCACTCTTGGCTAAGCCCCAAAGAACTTTATACCTTTGGGAAGTGAAGGTGAAGAGTGGGTTACCCCTTTCTCATGGTTGTGTGGCAGGATTTTTCTTTCAAATCATCCCTAATCAACCTCACACATCCTAGTTTAAGACCTAATTAGCCATACCCACTTGACTGACAGTAGGCTTATTTTTGTGTATTCAAGTGTTTGCTTAATCATAACATTTAATCTTGAAAGACAAATTTATCATTGTGTTTGGTGTGTGTGTTCATGCATTTACATGTGAGATCTTGTGTTTGATATTGCCTAAGTCAAACTTCTAATAAACACTTGCTGCATCATCCAAATCACCCAATCTTTTCATTCTACATCATATCCTAATCATCATCATCTCTTTAATCCAATCAACATCATTTACACCATGCCAACATTAGAAGACCTAGTACCCCAATTCCAAGACCTCCTCCAATCACTTTATCAAGCACCACAACCCTTAGACCAACAAATTATACACGAGCTCCAAGGCCTCATCCAACAATTTCAACTTCAAACAAACCAATCACCTCAAATGCAACAACTCATAGCACAATCCCAATACCTCATGGCCACTTGTCAAATCCAACAAGCACAATATCAAATCCAATCACCACATCAACAAATTTCACATCAATCCTATGTGTCACCTATATCATCATATCAACCTCATCCATCCACATATCATGTTACCCCTTCATCAACCTATCACACCTCTTCCAATTTCAACCCTTATCCATATCAATCCACCTCTCAACAACCATTATCCTATGCAACCCCTCCATCATTATCACAACAACAAATCATACCACAACAAGTCCAAACACCATTCCAACCTCAACACATTCAACCACAATCCTATGTGTCACCTTCATCATCATGCCAACCTAACCCATCTACCTATCATGTCAATGCCACATCAACATATCCACCCATATCACAACAAGAACATAGGATCCCAAGTCCACCTTGGCAACAAAATCAAGAGCCTTTCAATTCTCATGCTCCATTTGACAAGGGGAACACCAATCTAGTTCATGCACCATATAAGTTTATCCTACCACCATCGAATCAAATGCCTATCCCTAATCCACCATGTCCTAGTCCTAATAATCTATTGGCCTCTCCACCTTCTAACCCATCAAACTCTTCATTACCCCCACCATCATCTAATCCTCCATCAAATCCATGCCCTAAGTTCAAATATCAAAAGTAAACCTATGGAATTACCCAAATCCACCCATCCACCTACAAAGGATATGAACCTAGGGCTACTAGCAAGGAATCAAACATCACCATGTCATCCAACTCATATGTTTGAACCTACCAAAGAGTCTTCGAACACCATGCCCATTCTTACAACTCCATCATGTAGTCTCCCCCTTGAGCCTATTCAAGAGTCTCCCCCATTGAGCCCAAGTCAACCTCCATCATGTCTCCATGTTTTTGACCATCTAGAACATGTCGAGCCTATTCAAGATTCATCCTCTTCTACTTCCATTCAAGCAACCCAATAGTTATATCAAGAGTCTACTCCCAAGCATGTAGAAACATCAATCCCTAGTCCTAATCAAGATCAAATCACTTTCATCCAACCTATCCCTAACCTATATATTTTCTATGATCAAGATATTACCTATGAAGAAGCTATCTATGAGCAACTTGATCCTATACCTATCCATGAGCAAGATATCCCAAATGCACATTCACCTAGTCCTATTCATGATCCACCAACATCCACTTCCCTTGATGATACATATGCCTCCCAAGCACACATAGAAGATCACACAAATACCTTGGATCTAAGTGAACACAACGCTAATCAAAATCCTAATGATCCTCCATCACCCACTATCGACCCCATTGCAAGTCCTCCATCATATCCTATTGGTCTATCCACCTTCATCCATGAGTTTTCTTCCTTAGGACAACAACAACCTTTATCCACTTCACCTTCTTCACTAATAATGAACTCAAGTCTAGTGTCCAAAACACACCTAGTCCCATTGTCCATCGCATACTCCAAAACATGAACTACCAAAGTAAAGGTTTAGGCCTTCATGAACAAGGTATTTTGGGGCCCATCCATGTCAAAGTCCCTCCACACTCATTTGAACTTGGATAATCACCCCAAGGAAAACAAGCTAAAAATGTTGGTACTTCCTCCATCCATCCTAAGTCCTCTTTCCATCATAAGCCCTATCATACACCCAAAACATATGTTGCCATTCCACCTCCATCATCTTACAAATCGCAAAAGCATGTGACCGTACACCTTCCACCATCCACTCTACCACCATTGCTTCCAACTCGTAATATCCCTCCACCTAATATCCCCATTATCCAATCCCCTTATCCACCTACCCATAAATCCTCTAAAAATCCTAATCATGACCAACAAATGCACACATTGTCTAAACATAAAGCTTCCACTCTTTCCACCAAACCCAACGGATTCCAAAATAAAAATTTGGATGCCTCTACACATAAAGTCAAAAATCCTAAAGGTCCTAATGCCTTAGCATACAATTGCAAAAATTCAAAGCCAAGTATATCCAAAAAGTAATATAAGCCCATACGTTCAAAAGAAAAGTCTAAAGACATAATGGTTTGGGTACCTAAGCAAAAAGAAATCAAGTCAAACGAGGCATCCAAATCACAAAAATACCAATCATCCACTTCCACCTCACATTCCCACTCTATTCAAGAATCTTATATTCCATCCCACAAGCAAAATAAAAGTCATAAAAATACTAGGTCTATGTGGGTACCTAAAGCACTTCATCACCCATCTCCTAAGCAAACATATCCATTTCTTCCTACACCCGTCCACATCAAAAGCTTCAACGTTTATCACAGTGTGTGCAACCATTGGTCATGGTTCCCTTCCATTTCACAAAAATTCCACCTACCTCCATCTCTTCATCCTTCACTCATTATCCTACAGATCTCCCTCATCACCTTTCTATGGTCCATGCTTTTGGCTAAGCCTCACCTTCATCTTCCCTACATAATCCACATCATAATCCACCAATCCCTCCATAATCCACATCATAATCTATCATCTACCTACTCCATCTCCCTTCCATGTCATCCCTTACCAACATCTACATGAGCATAATGACATTTGACATGGTTCATGCGATGGCATCCATCTCTAGTGGGACTATCACCTTTCATGCAACTAGACACTTGAGTCCCTCCTATCCATATTCCCCTTCTCCCATCCAAAAATCTAAATGTCAAAAAAAAATCAAAAAGTCAAAAATTCAAAAAATTAAAAAAAAAAGTAAAGAGAAATCCCTTCGTCCAACAATGAAAACCTGGTAAACAGGTGCCTTGGATAAGCACCATGATGAAAACCTAGCAAATGGGCGTCATGTGTAGGTTGATCTTCTATGTCACTTACACTTGGGGGCACTTTGTCTCATCTGCACTATCTATCCTATCATGTCACTTCTTATCATATCATTTCCATCCTACCTACCATCTTTAGCCATCATACATACCTATCATATTGAGTCCACTTATCCACCCTTATCCTTTTGATCTTGATGAATACATAGGGGCAAAATGTTGAAACATGTTTTTTGGGTATCTCTTGACATACCTCATCTTTTACAATGCAATCTTATCGCCATCCTATTGTTCTAAGCGTTATCATAAAAAATCCTAAGTATTGTACCTAGAATGCGCCATGTTATTCCTATGCGACATAGTCTTTAGAGATCACATCCTTGCTCTCTTATGATGCATACATCCATTCCATTCACTATGACCTATCATTTTTATCCATCCATCTATCATGAGCCTTTTATCCCTTATCCCATCACCCACCCTTTCATCCATCAATCCCCTCTATCTCCTTGCACCTAGACTTGGTTTTCCCTTGTCATTGGTATCTAGCACAAAGGCTACCCAAATTTTCATCCATTGACATCTCAAAACATTTCAAAAAGTCCTAAAAAAATACAAAAAAAAGAAAAAAAGTCCTAAAAAATACAAAAAATTGAAAAAAGGCACTGAAAAAAATCCAAAACTCAAACATTTTAAAAAATCAAAAAATCAAAACATTTAAAAATCCAAAAAAAAAATTTCCAAAATCCAAAAATCAAAACATTTAAAATCAAAAATCTAAACATTTCAAAAATCCAAAAAAATCAAAACATTTCAAAATCCAAAAAATCAAAACATTTCAAAATCCAAAAATAATCAAAATATCCCCAAAAATACAAAAAAATGGAAAAAGGTCTTGAAAAAAGACAAAAAAAAATCAAATAGCCAACAAAAATCCAAGCAATAAAATCAAACCAAATCACTTCTTCCAATCAATTCAATTCCTTCAAATCAATCTTCAAATTATCAATCAAATCGCTCCAACTTAAATCATTCCAAGCAAATCAATTCCTCGGTTCAATTTATCAATCATCATTCAAATCTTCAAATCAATCATCTTCAATCAAATCAATCCAATAATCCAAATGCAAGTCAATCCTTAATCCATACCAACCAAGCTAATCAATCTTGTCAAATTATCAAATCACATCCTTTGGTCTTGATCCTAATCTTGTTGCAAACCCAATCAATTAATCTATCATCCTTGTGTTGATCTAGGGATATATCGTTCCCCACAATCACAACACTATCATCATCAACCAATCAATAAATTAATCATTGGTTTACAGCTTGACAGGGGCAATACCTTGTTTGTTTTTGTATCATTTGTGCATGCTTGCTTGCTTGCTAGTGTGTGTTATCATTTTTATCTTGCATTTGCATCAAATCTGAATCACTCCCAGCTAATATTCATATCTTGTATCTAGACAAGGTTGTATTATGCTGGTGCACGAGACACATCGTCACCTTGGTCCTTATACCTTGGTGCATAACATCTAGTGCTATATCAAACATATGATTGCTCACTTTATTGCAACATAGCGTGGCATTCTTCTTTTTCATCTACTTCTTATCTTGTATCATTCATCTTATCCCTCCTTTATCATTTCATTCATTCATTTCGAGAGAATACCCGTGTTTGTCCAACCCGCTTATCCTCTCGAGGGGGCATCATCATCATTTATCATATCCTACATCATCATTCCATTTCTTCATATCTTTTACATCATCATATTCTCCTATCATCCCCTTTCTTCATTCATCTTACTCCTCACTTCCTTAAGTGGTTGGGGCATCATCTTTTTTTCCTCTATCCATACCTTAGCTTTTTTGAAATGATGTTACTCAACATAAATCTCATCATCTCAAAGAGGGGCAAAATGTAGACACCCAAAATTGTCCATGTCATAACATTACCTAGTTGATACACGACCTTGTAAAACATCTTGCAATATTTTACCCTAGGTCATTACCTTATCCCATTTATTCCACTTAATCACCTTTCCAATTAATTAAATAAATATCATTTATTTAATTAATTCCCCTTCACATGTCTCAAAATAATTCAAATTAAATATTTGAAATAATCCCTCACTTTTACCACATTGCAACATGTGTCACTTGACTAGAACTCTTCACATGCATAAGTAATTTAAATAATTTTATTATTTAAATTATGAGATTCCCACTCACATCCTATTTTTAGCCCCATTCATTGTGCGTCATAGGCATCTTTTCCTCCAAAATAAATAAAAGAATCCCACTTATTCCCTCACATCCTAATTTTAGCCTCATGTCATAACCCACTTAATGTGCATCATAAACACTAAAATCAACTTTTAATCCTAGCCATACACACCACACAATTGACTTTTAATCTTAGCCATCAAATCATATCAGCTCTTGCCTATAAATCTAGCCTTTCACAGGTCATTTGAGATTGAATCTTCTTCTAGTATCCTCACTCTGCCAAAATTTCTTCCAATCTTCTCATCTATCTATTTATTTTTCCTCTATCATCTCCATCTTATTGTTATGCTGTGAAAATGAGCAATCAACATCAACATATCAAATCATTCAATCCTTTGAAGTCTTGCATTCTCATTCGAGGTTGAGAAGAGCAATGGAGATAAATCAAATCTAGCTTGGAGATCAGTTTGTTTTGCTTTCTTATTTTCATTTCATGCTAGTTTGTGCTCTATTGTGCTTATTAGGGTTTCATTATTGATGTTTATGCTTTTTGTAATGTCCCCATTTTGCAAGCATCAAAGTTTGGTGGATTTAGCCTATTCTCGACCCTTGTAGGCTAATATGTCTGGATAGAGGGTCCCGTGTGGCAGTTACTCAGTGATTAGAGACATTACTCTTTAGTTGGATTTAGGTTTTGGCCTTTGCACAGGTTATTTGACTCAGATTGGCGCACTTACTATTTATAATAAGTTACTATTTTAGGAGAGTTAGGGTTCCTATTAATAGAAAGACACCTGAGCAGAGCATATTGGCAGTGTCGACCTTGATTGGGCCTTTGCAGCTATTTCTAGACTCAGTTTCACATACTTACTATTTATAGTAAGTCATTGTTCAGGGTTTCTATTTTTAGACGAGCATCCGATCACATGGAGAACAGGGAGAGTCGACTCCTAGCTCAGACGACTTAGCAATCAGACAAGCACATCAAGAGATATTAAAGTTTAAGTGACTTAAGTGATTTATTTAATATTTTAATATTATTATAAAGTTATAAACTAACTTTATAATAATAAAGTCACTTTAATATATTAAAGTGCGTTAAGTGAATAATTTAATGTGGGAGTAAATCTTTTATCCCACATTGGCTAGGAAGGTGTTTGAGCTCTCCTAAGGAAAGAATAAAAAGAGAGGTGAGAGCTCATTCTCAACATCCAGTTGATGAATATTATTTTGATTGATTTTTATTGTGGAGCCTAGGGCTTTCACAGTTTTCTTCTTTGATCATAGGAAATGAAAAATTCCTATTGATAGCATAACTGAGGGAGTGAAAGATCTCTTGAAGGGTTGCAATTGAGGAGAGGATAATTCAGTCCTTTCACTTGTGTTCAAAATTGTGGCCAAGGGCCAATTTTGTAGTCTTGGAGAAGTTCGATTTGGAAGCAAGAAATATCCATTTTTTCCATAGCATTTTGTGAGGGCGAATTTGTGGCAAGTCAGGGTTTATTTCTGAGAAGAGACAAATCAATTGAAAATAGGGTTTGTTGATATCAACCTCAAGAAAAGATGTCCTAGTTAAGGAAATGTGCATGGCAGCATAGAGGCGTCAATCTCATCTCAAAGAGATTCATTTGAAGAGTGAGCGGTTGTATCATAGTCGTGGTTCCTAGTCAGCTTGGCGCATGCTCTGTAAGGGATGATTTGACACCAAACAGTTGGAATAAAAATATATAAAATCAGAGAATATTCGCTGATGAAAGAGGCATCATGGCGCTGTAATTTTGAGTGTAGAGAATGTGGGTTTGAGCAGATTTGAATTATTCTCTTCTGCCTATGAGACACTCTAGCATGGTGCACTTACCAGGTTCCATATACATCTTGTCTCTTTAAATATTATCTCAAGTGTAGTATTGGTTTAGGCATTGTATTGTGGATGAAAAACCTTTGAAATCAGTTATAATATGAGAATCATTCTCAGCTGGGTATTAAACATTAGTTGTATTCAAATCATAATAAAAGAAGGTGTTGCTGCAAATTGTATGACAAAATGTCATAGTGTTGTAGATGTTCATTTACACTAAGAAATTGCATGAGAGGTATTTGCCAAAATGTCTAGTTGTTGTAGTTTCATTTCCCCATATGTTAGTTGCATTTCATTGGTAGCTTATTCAACATGGTTGGAATGTTCATTTGAATATTATATGAAGATGTATGCCAACTAGTTCACATAATGACAATAGGTTGTAGATGTTATTATCAGCATGGTAGTTGCATACCAACTGTTTGACAAAATACTAGTTGGTTGTAGGTGCAAGTTCTTTCACTTAGAAGTTATTGTATGCATTGTAGATGATTAAGAGAATTCATTCATGCCTTTGGATGTTAATTTGTGCATTTCAGTATTGAATTTTAAGCATTTAAAGTACTTTGATATCATCTTCAAGTATTTATACCAGACTGATAACTCAGACCAGCAAGCTGGAAGCTTGCATATGAATTGTTTGACAAAATTTCAAGGGAACAAAGAAGAGTTCTTTAGTTAGCTTAGGCTAGGCTCTTCACACTTTTTCCCTAAGATAATTTTCCCTAATTACAATAGCAAAAGGTTTCAGTTGCAATGGATATTTAAGACAAAAAGGGTTTGCATGTCTTTTTGAGCTCACTCCATTTCATGTGAAAATAGGCGAAGGGTATGATTGTAGAGTATGGAAATAAATGTAACATGAATAGTTGTCATGCTAAATTTAATGTAAATACATAATGAAAGCTTTTGGAAATCCATGATAATGATGGTAGTGT
>VDFB02047230.1:88808260-88844936 GCA_007258455.2 Sequoia sempervirens
TAGGGAGATTACTTGATGAATAGTTTTTAAAATTCAATGTCCATCCAAGCATGTAGAATTATGTTCACACCAAAGTTAGCATAGGCCAATTTTTTAATGATATCTACATATATTTCACCTAGGTGTGTGGACATGATATTTTCCCTTCTCTTGTCTTATCAACTAATCTATTATAACTTAGATGCCAAGTTTAATGACTTTAAATAATATTCACTTAGGTAGAGGTCTTCCTTAGATGTGATAATTAGTATCATTCAAAAATTCATATTTTGATTACTTGGATATATCTTTATTGCTAACTAAGCATCTATAGCCTTGATAGAGTTGCCTCTGGTACTTCTCTACATAGCTTTATTGTCAACCAAGTGTCCATAGCCCTAGTAGAGATTATTTAAATCACCTAGAATGAATGGGACACTTTCTCGTTCTTTCTCTTTTACTTTTCTCATTTTCTCATTTAATAAGCATTGAATCCTATCTCTAGTTTCTGGTCCACCATGATAATCAATCATTAACTTGTTTTTAGTAATAATTGAATTTTCTATTTAACACATTCGTTATAGCCAAACCTTGCTAGATAGAATTGAGAAAATTGAAGGTGTAGAGAGTGAGGGATGAAAGGTATGCAAAATACATCTTGGAATTTCCTAAGCCTCTAGGTTATGTTAGGTACCCATTTACAAATGATTTCTCACAAAAAATAAAAGGAGAAAACCAACATGGGAAAAAAAAACCTCTCTAAAAGAGATAATGCATGAAAACAATCATGTACAAGTGATGAATGAAGGACTCAACATTACCACACAAGGTCTATATCCGTCACAAATATGCAATCAATATCCTCCTTATAAGAGGGAAAGATAGAGACTTTTTAGCTCCTCTGCAATGTGTAATCTTTTCTAGAAATGATAGATGCTTGAAGATAAAATATGATCTAATGCCTACAAACAACATTCCTCCCCTTGGGAAGAAACAAAACCAAGTACAAATGTAGGAATGCTTCCCATTTTAGATAAGAACTGATAGGAAGAATAATCCAAATGTATGATGATGATGTCTCCAAAAATTTCTCATGTCTCACCATATCCATGGAAGATGATGATGCCACAATCAAGTCAAGAACATGCCAAATCAACAAAGAAGGTGCCAAACTAGGATTATGTGGAAACTAATGATGAACAATCTCTAAAGAAAATGATGGTTTGACAACATTAGTGTAATGACTATCATCAAATAGGAGAGATAACCCCTCAAATGTGTCTTCTAAATCTGTAATATGAGATTCACAAAATAAAGTTGATATACCTATCAAATGGCTATCCCACAAATCTAAATTTGAAAGAAAAAAGATGATCTTATTGGAAAAGAATAAGGACAACCTCATGTAAGGAAGCTAAGGTAGTGGAACAACTTCCTACACTAATCTTGAGAGGAGAATAATGCAAAAAATTTACAAATCTTTATCAGTTACGTAAACTTAAACAAAAATAAACATAAATATCATGCATACCATGACATAGTGATTTACGCAAGGAAAACCCTTTCAGGAGAAAAACCCCACACTCCGAAATCCACCCAATATATTATTTAGAAATCACAATGATTATAATGAACTTGCAGAGCAAGCTTCTCACAAGAGTATCACCAACTGGAAATCCAGAGGCAACATGACCCCTATTAGACTCTCGGAACACATCACAATACACAATCGTAATGCAATGCCCTCATAAAATAGGGTTTCCTTCTAGGGCAAGTCAAGCTAATAACATATCAACTATTAGATATGAGACATAACGATAAACGGTCAAGATTTACAATAATAAAATATAAATAATTTTTTTTCTTTCGGGGGTGCTTCCCTTGAGCCCCTACCAGGGCGCACTGCCCCTAGACCCCAACCAGGGGGATGATCCCCCTAGACCCCTCGTGAGGGAGGCCCCCCCACACCCCCCCTGTCGTTGTCAGATGAATATTACCTTATGTATCAGCAGTAACTTATGTAATTGCAAGGTTGAGACACATTTTCCCAACACCTAAATCAATGATATTACACAAATAATCAATGAGGGTGAAGGATCACCAACTATCTCTAAAGGAGAAGAAGGAGCAACTTGATATTTGGATGTATCCTCAGGTGATGGATGAGATGCACACTCAAGTAAGAGTTGGATGACATTATGTGGGAAATGAGGACACAATTCATTCTCATTTTGATTGCTCCCACAATATGTGCATCAACAACTTTTATACATGATTCACTCCTAAAATGATCTAAGATCTCCAAAATTACAAAGATTAAAACCCTCAACAACAATTATAAACCCCCAAATATGATGTATACTAAAAATGAAGCCCTCCCAAAAAGACAACTTCTCTAAGTGTCAAGATGTCCAAGTAATTAGTCACAATGTGATATTTGCAGAAAAAGAATAAAATGTACCTGGGGAAGAATCTACAAAATGTGCATGGATAATACATAAGAGCTCTTCAATACCTTTCCAACCCTACAAGAATCACAAAAATCAAAGGTCTAGGAAAACATATATGAGCTCAAAGCTTCAAAAGGGAGATTTGATTTCAATCAACAATAAAAATCACCAGAAGAAAAATATAATAATGAAACCTACACCACTAGAACATACATAGAACCAACTTTCCAACAATATCTTGTTTTCAATAATCAAACTCTTGGATCAAAATTTATGGTGATTTGAAAAAAGTTTCCCAATTAGGTCTTGAGGGGCAAAATTTGGCCCCCTAAGGGTTGGCAAGCAGTTGTCCCATACGACCAAGGGCTTAACATTTTTTTTATCTTCCCCTAGTGATAATGACAAGGGTTTCATATTATTGATGGCCACAAACTCTTCACATTAAAATTCTTGTAAAAACCTCTCTTTTTTAAATTTTAGAAATAAAAATTTGTCAACTGCACCAAGACATAGGGTGATGCAGAGCTTGCATAGTACATCGAATATTCCCTGCAAGATGTCACTTGTGCAGACAATTAATCGGGTGATGTTAGAAATGGTATAGGTTGTATAGATTGTATAGACAAAGATTTTATATATTATGCCAAAAGCCTCAAAAATGGCCCAAAGTTTCCAATCACCAAATATATGAAGTACTTTATATCAAAATAGGATTTTTTGGGCCTTTTGAACTCAATGGTGATGTTTGTTTTGCCCCAAAGTGAACCTAGAAAAAGCTCATGCCCAAATCACCCTTAAATTTGAGGAGTTTATAGATTTGGAGCTCTGATACCATGTAGGAGCTCTGATACCCAGGACCACTTACAAAATAAAGAACAACCTTCCATAAGAGAGTAAGGCAAGATAATGACTTGCTTGATTATGAATGCAACTTGATACAATATGATACAAGAGGCCTTTCTTATATAGGCAAGGTGTGAGAGAGGATTAGACAAGATCTTGACAAGTGTCTTAAATGACATGAGACAACTAAAGATAAATAACATAAGATCACATGACAACTAAGACTTCTAGAAAGACTCCTAGACTCCTAAGTAAGATTGGCATGTGAATAGGACCTACTGTTGGACTAACCACCAACATCTCCCTTCATATTTGAGATATGGACTAACTGCCTTTGATGGATCCGTTTATCTTTGGAATTTGTATTAGGCGTTAACAGGTCGATCTTTTGGTGCAACAACAAACATGTGAACCAACAAATGGTATCAGAATCATGATCGTGGGTTTGAATCCCCTCAAGTGATGTTGAAAGGGGGATTGTTGGACTAATTTCCAACGTCTCCCTTCGTATTTGGACATGTACTAACCGCCTCCCATGGATCCATTTATCTTTGGCATTTGTATCGAGCATTAATAGGTCAATATTTTGGCGCAACAACAAACATGTTCCAACACCTACTAGGTGAACTAGTTAGGTAAAACACCTTACTCACACCAACAATCATAAACATGTTGCAACCTAGAGAGTGTTAGCGAGCAATTGGCAAGAAAAAACCTCATTATTAATTTAATTTTTAATCACTAAATCTTTACAAACCTTGACATGATCAACAACATTTTAATTGACATTAGGGGAAAATATGGGTAACCAATTGCATGCATTCACAAGGATTTGGTGAAAACCCCTAGGTATACACCAATCTTGCCATCAAGATGGAATTATCCCCTATGTTATCTAATGTACATTGAGTAAGTTGATATAAAATACTTTATTTGTTATTAGCTTTTTAGCACAACAAACATATTTTTCCTTGTGCATAAATTTATGTTGATTTTTTTTAAGCTTTATAATTTTATGATTTTTTATATTTTAGAATGACAAATTCTAGTAATTTTGAAGGCAATTTGAATATTTAAAACAACAATTTGTACCTATGAACTATCCTAATATTTTGATTTGAGGCCCACTTTCTATTACTATTTCTATTTATGTGGGTTTTAACATACCAACAAATTGGAATGGCAAAGGTTCCACTACATGGAAGGTGGCTAGCCTCAAGAGTCTTCATTTATTACTTTCACAAGGCTTACTAAAATCCCTTATTTGGAGAGCACTTTGGCTGATCTATTCAAGGAGCTACACAAAATATCACGAGTCATTCATGTGAAAAAGAGGCCTACTTAGTGTAATCCATCACCATTAACTAATATAAACCTTCTATTTTATTTTTTAACATGTTCATGATTCAAAACATCAATTAAAAAAAGTATACACAGTTGAATCCAAAAAAAATCAAACTAATGTTCATGATTTTCATTTCAATTTGTTGGACTTCCCACAAATGATTTTTAATATTAACTTGGGTCATAAAGTGATCAAAATCTTTAAAACACCAATATGTCCTTTCAAATTAGAATTTTGTAGGGTGAAATACAAAACTTCATTCGTGAAAAATCATTCTAATTTTCAAAAGAATTCATTTCTATTTTTTCACAGTTTTCAATTTCACCATATATATAGGTAAAAGAGTTGATCCACATTTCAGCCATGTATGAATGGAATTTACCATAAAAAACTTAGAACTAACTCTATTATATTATCAATATATAAAAATAGTAAAAAAGATAGAAGAGTATGATAGGGCTAAAGAGAAGGAGAAAAAGAAAAATAATTCAAACATGTCTTAATCCTCCTATGCATCATTATGTGAATAGACAAATTCAGCATGAAACCAATCCAAATGTGAGATAGTTCAATCTTCAAAGGAATTAAGAACCATGCATGTGATTATTGTCAAATTTTAGTGCACACAAATGTGTTCATGTCACAACACAAATCACCTCACCATCATTAAGGAGACATTAATAGTGGTGTAAACACATGTTGAAACCATCAAATATTCAATGAATTAACTACTTATAATTATGAAAAAAAAACAAATTTGAAGGGAGAAAATGCCATAACATGAAACCCCAAAAAAATGGACTAAGAGTTTGTGTATTGTATTTAAAATTGAGTTTCTATGGCTTTTCCAAGTCTTTACAATGAGTTGCAAGTGAGTATAAATAGACAGATAAGGCGAAAAGTAATTCCCTACCAAAATTCACAAAAGACAAAATAGTTACTTTGACTTATCCTTCACATTATATTCTTTCATTACATTCCAGTCAAAATTTGACTTGTAGATTCATGTTGTGCTCTTGAAAATACTTCTCAAATATCTTACACTCTTTCGTGACTCTTACAAATTGATATCAACACTCCCATCCAGTACTAACTTGACATGCACCAGATCAAGCCCATCTTCACATTCAGCATCCTAGTCTTCACTCATTCAAAGAAAAAACAACCTATCCCTAACTCAATATGAGGTTTTGCACCTTTGAAAGATTTTCTTCACTTTGTTTTCAACTGGTACTTAGTTCTTCTATTGCTTTAACAAATCACACTGTTTGCCTACAGTCTTCATCTTCCGCGAATGGCATTTCTTCAGTCAGGATAACGATGTCAGCTGTACCAGTAGCCTATAATCAACAAGAATGAAGCATCAAATTCCTCTAAATAGAAATTAACAACTAATTAAATCAAATAATATTAATCAAACTCGAACAATCATCCTAATTGATGATTCTGCACAACTTCCTCTGGTCATTCGTCAGGCTTCCAGCAACACAGTATTCATTTGAAATGAGAATAATTAGAGCAGTCTTGTCCATTCTTGTATAGATCACCGTATGCTATCACTTTCCCCAAAAGAGGCAGAGACAGTCACATCTTCAAATTCGGTGGTATTCTAATTCACTGTACAAGCTTTATTGGCATTTGACCTCACAGTTTGGATCTAGGTGTTCTACAAGGTACCGTTGGATAAGATATCTCACTGCATGAAAGAATCTAAAATATATGCACACCTTGTCAATATATCAAGAATACAATCTTATTGGATGCCTTGTCATCCACTTTTGCATCCTAGTGAGTAATGAGCTCATTTGGCATCTGAAGTAGACCTTCTATTTCACCTGCCTCAGTCAAGCCAAGGACCAGGAGATCCAAAAACAAACCATAATATTGCACAATAAAGGGTGCAAACTTATGTTACTCATATCCTTGTGTGGTAAAACCACAATGTTCTTTCTATTAATGAAATCAGCAACATTCAGCACCAGTAAAAGTATGTTCAACATTGTCAGCTCTATTTTTAAAGAACTTCCTCAAATTTTGTCGCAGCACCACAACACTTTAACCTTCACCAACATCTCATATATCCTGTAGATTATTTATGCCTTGACACCATTCGTAAACCAATAGAGTTGGCTCTGAATCTACAGGTTTAATCCAATTTGGAAGGAAATTGCATTTGTCACTTTCATATCAACTCAGCAGAGTGGTCACCATCAACCATCTTATGTTGTGGACATCATGTCGGAAGAAGTCCATGGCATGTGATTTTGCGTATTAGCCTGTTGTCTTCCCATCTTCTTCAAGTCAGCCATTTAGAAATGTGATAGAAATCTAGTACAACCAAACAATAGGGACATCACATAGCTTTTGGATCCTAATGGTTGATTAAGAGGGTCCAGACAACTCATATTTTTGTAGTTTGCATTAACTCAAACCACTGTCTCAACAAAACTGCCAGTTTCCTTTTAATGCTTCAATGTTCTTCCAGATAATGTAATATGGGTAAGGAAATGAATCCAATTGCTTGGAGAATGTAGGTACTCCCCCTGTAAATGATACAGATTGCACATTCACTATCGATTCCTCTAGATTATCTGACACAATGAAGGCCAGTAGTTGTTTCCTACTCAAAACATCCCTTACACAATGCTTCAAACTCTCCTCTTCATATAAACGACCATCTCCATTGCACTATCATCTTCTTCCATCATAATTTAATTGTTCATATTTAGGTTCTGACCAAGCTGAACAGCAGTAGCGGCACCTAGCGCTTGGGCATCACTTTTTTCTCCTCTGTACATAATTGAAATTCCTCTTCCCCATAAAAAATAAATTTGGTACTTCATTGTAAGAATGTAAATCTACATTTCACCAAGATAAAGCAAACCCCATTACAAATGTTGTTAAGAATGGATATGACTTCGCAGCTTCTTTTACTCTTTTGGAAGTCAGGCAAATTGTCTATTGGATTCATATCTTCCTCTTTCTTTTAACAATAATAAGAAGGTCCTTCCCATTAATTGGAGAACCATTGCTAGAAGCCAGCAAGACTAAATTTGTTTTTTCTCTATTCTTTTCTTCACACTTCTCTAGTCCCTTTGATCTGACAGCTTTGACACCTTCCTCTGTTTCAATCTCTGGGTCCCTTCTCATAACCTTTTTCACCTCCAACAGACATGTCCACATCCATCTTCTCTGTCACAAAGTTGGCCATTCCATTGCTTGAGGCTACGAAGGTATTTCGAACATGGTTGCAGGTACACCAAATTCCCCGTTCTCGAATTCTACCAGTGCACAGTAACCATCTTGGGTTGATACCACAAGAAACCTTGCATCAGATGACCATACAATGTCTGCTATTGCCGCATAATGAATTCCACCAGATCACATTCCTTCAAGCCATTATGTCAAACAGTTCATGTGTTTACTTTTAAAAAAAAAAAAATATTTACGGTTCATGTGTTGGCTGTCATGGGACCACATTTCTTCAAGACAATCTGTCAAACCTTTCATGCGCCCTGTTCGTACTTCCTTAAAAGTTTGTAAGGCATTAAATTGCCCTCCATTAAGCCTGAATGGTCGTACTTCCTTTAAAGTTTGTAAGGAATTGAATTGCCCTCCATTAAGCCTGAATGGACATCCATA
Source organism: Sequoia sempervirens (assembly GCA_007258455.2). Lineage (NCBI taxonomy): Eukaryota > Viridiplantae > Streptophyta > Pinopsida > Cupressales > Cupressaceae > Sequoia > Sequoia sempervirens. The sequence goes on from VDFB02047230.1 coordinate 88,816,520, forward strand.
TGTAGATACAAAGCTCCCATTTTGGTATTGGTGTACAGAATGCTGACAAAGGTTGCTACATTAGGTTTTAAATCTGCCAGGCAGGCGTTTGCTTGAAAGTTTCTAAAGCTTTTTCATCAAACCCATATTACGGATATCTCACGGCCATGGTATTTTGACTTCATATCTACCGGTAACAGTTGGGTGTTCGGAGATAAAAATCTGCATTTTTGCATTTCGAAGTTTGACCCCAGTTTGCAACTTCCATTCCGAACTGGATTTTGCATTGTGGGCACACGACTACTGGCCCCTTTCCCCTAGTCTTGTGTTCGCAATGAAATTGCATCTTGCTCCTTCGATTTGCAATTTGCAAATCAGGATCGAAGTCCAGTTTGCGAGGAAAAGTTCAAATGAAACATCGGAACCTTAAAACTTAAACTTTCTCGATCCATCTTATATTTGTTAATTCCAATGTAAGTTTTAAACTCTATTTTTAAAAATATATTTTAATTAAGATATAAATCTTAAACTTGAAGCTTTGAAATAAATGTATTTCTTAATTAAAATATATTCTTTAAACTTGCAAATATTTTAAATTATCATATTTAAAGTATTGTAATCTTGGAGTTTCGAGTTTTAGAATTAAATCTTTTGATACACATTCTAGTTTCTAAACTAGAAATTTGGTTTTAGGATTTTGAAATTAAAGGAGTTTGAAAATTTGACAATTCAAATCTTTGATCAACCGAACTCAATCTCATGATACTTCAAATTTTATAACTTGACAACCAACTTATGAATTGCTATAATGACTAGTAGTCCTCTTCAATGTAACGGTGTTGAAATTTTCAACACAATTCTATATGTGCCTTTTGGATTTGAAACCTCAAGCGAAGAGCCAATGAGGAAAACCAAGCTAAGGAAATTTAAAACTTCAAAATGTTAGATGAAATCTAAATAACCAACACTTCTAGTCATATAAGCATCCTAAAAAGTATGTGTTTAGCACATGCATGGAATGACATGGCACGTAAATGAAACTACATCCTAATGTAATTTTATGAACTTGCATTATTAGAATGTTACTTGCATCTACAACTCAAACCTAAACACCTACTGGTCATTATGATTTTGTGATATCCTAATGTAATGGCATGAATTTGCACCCCTTGCAAATTCCCCATTTACACCTTTACCTTAGAAAAATCAAACCCAATGATGTTATTCCACGTCCTTCGTTTGCTCTCCATCCATTTGGCAGTTGTCTGTAGTGTCGATGGGGGAATTTTTGTTGGGGATGTGAGTGTGGCACATGGACATCTGCGCGACACATTGTTGTCTTGACAGGATTCCCGCCTCTACAATCTGCATAGGCGTTACACTTCTCCATTGGCGACGGAGTATAATGCCTCTACCCCTTCGACCGACCTTGAACGACTCCTTTGGATCCCATTTCATCTTCAAAACACTATTTCATTCCTTCACTTGATCTTCTTCATAGTTCTGGAAACTTCACTAGATCTTCTTCATTCTTCATACCTCACTTCATTCACAACATTTTACAACCACCATCAGAGCTGCAACTTGGTGTCTTGCGAGACTTCTTTCTTCATTGTTGTGGCGACGTCGACTCTGCCAAGCTTGCGAGCTCACTCCTCTCATTTGCCCTAAGCACATGTGATTGAAGATGATATCTTTCTATCTCTCACTTTACTTAGCATCGTTGTTAGTTTACATAGCATATTGTTGTTACCATTTCTTGGTCTTCTACCTTTCAGTGCTTTCTTTATCATATTTCTCCTATCATTGCTATTGGTTGTCCATGGAGGTGGGAACACCAAAGCGAGGGAGTGACTGCAACAGTCCTCTTAAAATAGCTCCCGAACATTTTTCCTCTTTGATGTGTGTAGGTTCGTGTTGAAGCGAAAAGCTCAAGATAATTAACTCATGGGTAGGAAGGTGCGCTTTCCTCACCCTCTTTTGTCATTTCGTGATTCAAGTAGTTAAAGTATTCTTCTTGTTGTTTTTCTATTTAGTAGCCTTTACTTTTTGTGTTTGCATCAAACCTTATCTATTAAGCAATTAGTAGGTTCTCTATAGTTTTTGGTTGTGTTTCGTATTTTCTATCCGTACGAATGCCAATGCCCGATCGGGATGCTAGCGCATCACGTTGTCGTCCATCCTCTACGTTGGAGTCCTTTGGCAGAGAGTTTCCTAAGTTGCAGTCTAGACTTGAGAATTTGCTCACATGGCTTCCTAAACCTCTCGGGTTGACAAAAGTTTCCTCCTTTTGTGGGTTTTCAAGAAACATCCAAACTTTCATTCCAATGTCTTATCATCATGTCCACTTCTACATCCAATCCCTACATTTCTCCCATTCCATTGATTTTTTGATTTGTAGAGTGTTGGTGATTGAATTTGTTGGCCCCAAATCCCTAAGGTATGATAATCTTCTAGGTGTCAGGGGTGTCAAACATAGAAAATTTACCACTTGCTATATTTAGGTTAGGCAACTGAGGACCAATGATTGAGGTGGGTAAGACCTCCTTCACTTCTAGATCTACAAAACCAAAGGGGGGGTTTCCCTAAGATTCCAATTTGATGATTTAAACACTACAAAATACCATACAACAAACTATACCCACCGCACAATATATCCCAATATTGGTGTCACAATATACCTATGTGCTAGTTTGGACAAGTAAGGTTCAGCATCTTTCTAACAGATAATCTACCGTATAAGTGTCTGAGAATGAGTTCGTGATACCTCCTTGTATTGCTACATTCACTTAGACATGGCATTAAAACACGCATAAAGTAAAACTTCAAAGGTTTTTTGAATTGATGTGTTTGGAGAGTGTACATGATGATTGGAAAGAAAGCCAATTACAGATCGGTGCCTTTATCCATTGGGCAACAGAGTCTCTAGATTTAACCAAAGATGTAATAACTGAAACAAGGTAATGATTTAATAAAGTCATCACAAAAGACTATGCCTTTCAAAATGTGCAGCCAAGCTAGGCTCTACACACTCATTTAAAAAGACAATAGATATTTATAGAATATTAAGAGAGTCTACTTAGTAATCCTCAAGAATACTCATATATTTCTTTTATTATATTGAAAAGATACTATGCAAAAGATTTGCATGGGTTTTACTAACTTTTGGCTAAAAACTAATCAATGATACATTTGAAAATGCATACCACACATAAGGAGACACTTTGCTAAGGTTGATTTTTCCTTTAATCACTCAATCTTCAATATTTACAAATGTTATTACAAGCTTGGGATCAAACCTAGATCATTACAATATACAAATGGCTATATGCATAACTGGTTATTGAAACCTAGGGTTTCCTGTGAATATCAATCTTTTGTTGGCTCTGCAACTGCTTCTCTCTGAAACAAAACCTGACTAAAAAACTCCAACCATTATAATGAGCACAAAATTGTAATTTATACCTCTATCAGTTGTGAAGGAGGAAGGGCCAAGGATAGGGCTTGAAACCCTAGAAAATAACCTACAAACATGTGGACATCCAAATCTAAGAATAAATCATACCACATAGGTCTCAACACCCACACCGCGCCTCCACATTAATGAGCACACAAATGAGGAACAAAACACCCATGAAATTAGCAACAAATCATGGCCAAAATTGGATCTCTGACATAAAGGAGGCCTGAGAATAATAAAGAAGCATGGGTGTCATTTTTCCCACTTGGAGTTGTTGAAAAATGCACTTCAGATCATCCATGTAGCCCCAACAATCAAATCTAGTAGTTGAGAAATTTGTTGCAGCATTAATGGTGAAAAACATGAAAATATCGTAGAGTGTCCAAAAGTCTGATCAAGTTTTGAAACCTTGATAGGATCTTAACAAAAGAAAGAACTAGAGGGCGGGGGTGGAAGCATAAATCAGATTTGGACTATCGGGTCAAAATCCCAAAAGTCCAAAGAAAGTCTGAAATCTTGACAAGCAAGAAAATCGAGTTCAAGAAACCAAAATAGATCTAGAATTTTGGACCATTCATCCAAAATTCCAATCGGGTCCCAAAACCCCAACATGACAAAGTAGGAAGAGAAAAGAAGTTGGTATCAAAAGTCTTGAATGAATTAGGACCATTTAGACCTTTGGGTCAAAAGTCCCATTGGAACTCCAAGTCTTGACCGGATTCAAACCATTTGGATCTTTGGGTTGAAAGTCCTGTCGGGACCCAAAGTCCACACCATATATGAGAATAAAAGGGATGAGGAAAACCGACCGTGATCGAGAATCCTATGTAGAAATTATGGATGCACAATCACCCTATGAAGCTGTAGCCTTCAAAGGATCTTTGCCAAGAAGAAAGTCACCCACAAAGAAAGTGTTGCAACTTAGGCATGCAAATTGAGATTCTATTATGAGATGCATCTAGAATGATTTACAAATATACAAGATCCTTCCTTATATAGGCAAGGTTGAGATGTAGTATGCATTATGATGTTGACATGTGTCTTGATCTAACAACATGAAACAACATGTGACAACTAACTAACTACCTAGGAGAATGTGAAGTCTTGGATAAGGCTTCTAGAAGGAATCCTATTTCCTAAGTACATGTGAAGGGGGGATGGCCCCATTATAACTAATTGCCTAGTAAATGTAACCTAGGAATTAATTAAATGATCCTAAGTAAACTTATGCAAGTGTAGTTAAATATTAATTACACCAAGATCCTTATCAGACTTGGACCTTTCAGTCCTTATGTCTGAAAGTTCTTTCAAAACTCAAAGTCCTAATAGGATGAAAGGAAAACTAAAAAAGACAACCTTTTTGATAAAAAATCATCATGCCACATGACAATATTTTTCTCTTCTATGAACTAAAAGGGGGCCCACCACAAAAGGTTGGAAGAATATTGAAAAAGCATGCCACGTGGAAACTTTCTACTCTTCCACGGGCTATAGAAAAATTCACTAGAAAGAGAGAGTGGATGCATGGAAAATGTGCCACATGGCAGGTTTTTAGTGCTTCTACAAGAAGAAAAAGGGCTATGTGAAAGAATGTCATGAACTCATGGAAAGGATGTCATGTGGTATCATTTCCATGCATTCGTTGACTAAAAGAGGGCCCATCGAAAAGAAATGGTGCAAGGTCGCAAAAAACATGTCACATGGAAAGATTTTCACACCTCCACGAATTGAAGATGGAACATGAAAAAAGAAGGGGCAAACACACGGAAAGGATTCCACATGGCATCACTTTCACACTTCCATGGGCCAAAAGGGAATCCTTGGAAAAACTCAATAGGCTCATGGAACGGATTCCATGTGGCACCATTTTTACGCATCTATAGGATCAAGAAAGAATAGGTTGCAAGGATTGGTGGATCTACGAAAAGGATGCCACATGGCATCATTATTGTGCATTCGTGGAATGAAGCAAAGCAATACGAAACAGGAATGAGGGCTTGCAAAACTTGAATCCAAAGATCTCTCAGGACCCAAAGTCCCAATGGAATGTAAGAAAGAGTAGGGGAAAAAGCTTAGGAAAGACTTGGACCTTTTTTACCCATGTCAAAAAGCTCGATTGAGGCCCCAAGTCCCAATAGGAAAAAGAAAGAAAAGAAGGAAGCGAGAAGAAAAAGCAAACTTGGAGTTAGTCCAAAGTTCCAATTGGGACTTGAATTCCTCATAGGATGAAGGAAGGAAAGAAGGGAGCGAAGGCAAGAGGTAAGAGTGGACTTGGACTTTAGTCCAAGTGTTCGTTCGAGACCTAAAACCCCAACTGGACAAAAGGTGAAAAAGGAAGAAGGAGAATCAAAGATGAAAAAATGACATTTGGACTTGGTCTAAATGTCCATTTGAGGCTTGGATCCTCAAAAGGACCTAAAGAAGGAAGGAAAGAAGATGAAAAAGACTAACTCTTGGACATTTTGCAAAATGGGTTTTTGACCATAGCCCAATAAAGGGGTAATACAACCACCTAAGGGACTTGAACATGATACAATAATGAAATTTCTTAGGTTAGCTAAAAATGATGGGGAGCATAAGGGGACAATATAAATCATTATAAACTCATTTAAATTTTGCAGGTGCTAACATTGGCTCCAACTCGAGATGTGTGTCTCTTGTAGACACAATGAGAATCCAAATCTTTAGGTAGAAAACCAAAAAGAGGAACAAAAAGAACCAAGATTGACTTACAGATCATCATGACAAACAAGGGACATGACTCTACACAAGAACACAATAGAAAAGAACATATGATACAAAGGTTTAGAGAACCTCACTTTTAGGAGAAATAGTGCTTAAGATGTTGACCATGAACTGGAAGCTCCATGAAATTTCCATCTAGGCTCCTAAGGTAGAATGTTTCTTGACCGCATTCTTCAACAATTTGATAGGACCCAACCAATAAGGCATCAAATTTTCCATGTTTTCCTTTATCTTCTAGCCAATAATTCCACATGACGACTAGATACCCAATTTGAAACTCCCTCTTAATAGCCCCCTTATTAAAGAGGTACAACACCTTTTTTTTCCTTAATGAATTTCTCTCATGGGCACCCCTATTGGTTTCTTCTAATTCAGTCAACTCATTAATTCTTTTAGAGACAACACTTCCTTCTTCTCCTTCAATCTATTGTAGCAACTTGTAGATTGTAAATTCAAGGCTAATTAGCAATTTGGCTTCACCCCCATATACTAATTCAAGTGGAATCTTCCCAATATCCTTCTTGTAGGTCACCCTATGTGCCAAGACAACAAATTTTAACTTATCATCCCACCATTTCTTGTTTGCATCTAGGGTTTTTCTAATTATATTCATGATGCATTTGTTGCTTGATTTAGCCTATCCATTTCCCTACGAATGATAAGGTGATGAATGTGTTAAAGAGATCCCATATTGTGAAAACATGTCAACAAAATCCTTGGATCTTAAACACATTGCATTGTCAACAATAATTCTTGATGGCACCCTAAACCTAGTGATTATGTTATTTTGTAAAAATCCAATCACTATCTTTGAGGTAGCATTTCTTGTAATAATTGCTTCCACCCATTTTATAAAGTAGTTAATGGCCACCAATATCCACTTGTATTCATTGCTAGACATTTTTGCAATTTCCCCTATTAATTCAATACCCCACTGGTGGAATGGAGCCTCCATTGAAATGGTTGTAAGGGGAAGTGCACCTGCAAATATAAACTTTCCAGAAAATATTTGCCAAGCATCACATCCTTTTACAAACTTGGCCACATCTCTGACTAATTTTCTCCACTAATATCCCATCCTCAACTTTATGAGTGGTGGTCTTTGACATATAATATCCACCACATAATCCATGGTGAAATTCCTCCATAAATTTTGATGACTTCTCCTCATTTAAACATCTTAAGAGCACACTAGATCAAGGTTGTTCATCATCAATTTCCCTTGGAGCTCAACACATACCTTTGAGCCTCAAGCTTCAAAGTTCTCTTTTGCTTATCATTAAGCTCAGGAGGATAATTCATGTTTTTTAAATAAAATATAATGTCCTTATACCAAGGGAAAACCTTTATTCGACATAAGATAAGATAGGGGTCAAAGTTAACCTAGTGGACCTCAACAACATCCAAATTTTCCTTAGCCATTAATTTTTCTAACTCTTGACCTCTAACCAATTTGGTTGTCTGTATATCCATGCCATCTCTTGGATCTTATTGATCCATCTACAATTTTTCCTGATGCTTCCAACTAGACAAAAATATCTCTAACAATAGTATGTAGCACAAAAGAAACAATCTTAGGCCTTAGCAAGGTAAGGTCTGATATTTTTCACAGCTTTGATAAGGGATATGCATGCTTCTCCATCACAAAACAATTCAATTCAACATCTCTCAATGATTTGTTGAAGAAAGCTATTGGTTGTTCATAACCATCTTTTTTTTTGTAGCAAAACTATAGTAATAGTATAAAAAGATGCAAAAGAAAATAATTGGAAAGGCTTAGAATAATCTAGACTTACCAACATTGGGGCCCTCTTGAGTGCATATTTTATTTTTAAGAAGGAATTTTTTGATTCCTTATCCCAACTAGAAGATTGCCCCTTCTTCAACACTTTAGAGATCAATTTTGTTTTATCATAATGGTCTTGTCCATTCATATATAGATCATCATATGCTATAACTTTCCCCATAGAGGAAATGATAGTCACATCTTCAAATTCAATGGGATTCTAATTCGTTGTACAAGCTTTATTGGCATTTGGCATTAGACTTTGGATCTAGGTATTGTGTAAGGTAACATTCAATCTTATTGGATGCCTTGTCACCACTTTTGCATCCTAGTGAGTAATGAACTAATTTGGCATATGAGGAAAACTGACTATTCTACTTGCTTGAGTCAAACCAACTATTCTACTTTCCTGAGTCAAACCGAGGACCAAGAGATCGAAAACCAAACCATAAAATTACACAATAAAGTATGCAAATTGGATGCCTTATATTGAGCCATATGAATTTGTGTGACACATATCTGTGTTTGATAAAACCACGATATTCTTTGTAGTAACATATCTATGATTAAACACCCATTATAAAATTGTGCTCAATATTATCAACTATTGTTAAAGAATTTCTTCAAATTTTAACAATTTAACCCTCACCAACACCCCATATATCCTATAGATTATTCATGCCTTGACACCATTCAGAGGAGGTGGTTCTGACTCTACAAGCACCTTCATATTATAGATACTGATCAAGATAAACCTATATGATTCTCTCTAGTCATTTGAATAACCTCATGTTGTTCAAATATTCTTTTGCATGAAGCAAAACAAAAATCTCACCAGAGTGGACACCATCAACCAACCATCTTTTATTGTGGACATCATGTTGGAAGAATTCCATGGCATATGATTTTGCATAGTAGCCTGTTGTCTTCCCATCTTTTCAAGTCAACCATTTAGAAGTGAGATAGAAATCTAGTATAACCAAACACATAGCTTCTGGGTGCTCATGGTTGACTAAGAGGGTCCTTGGTAGTTCTTTAATGTTCTTCAAGACAATGTGATAGGGGAAAGGAAACAAATCCAATTGCTTGGGAATATAGGTAGGTAGGTATTCCCCCTGTAGATGATATGTATTCCACATTCATTATTGGATCCTCTGGATTATCTGACAGAATGAATGTTAGCGTATACATTGCTGACAAAGGTTGTTGAAGTTTGGAAATCTTTTTATGTCTCGCAGCCATGGCGTTTTGACTTCCTATCTACTTAGGACGGTTTGATGTGTGGAGACATTGGGCCCAGTTTGCAACTTCATTTTGTATTCTAAAAGCGAACTCTGATTTACATATTTGCAATTTGCAAGTCAGGGCCCAAGTCCAGTTTGCAAATTGCCCAAGACCGACCTTCTGCAAAGAAAGATAAAATGAAACATATATATTTGCAAATTCAAAGGTAACTTTTAAACTTTCATTTTTTTAAAACATGTCATAAAGTTTAACATTTAGAATATTCTGTTAACTTATTTATATATATATATATATATCACATATTTAAAGTTTTGTAATCTTCAAGTTTCAGGTTTTAGAATGAAATTTTAATTTTTGTTTTGATATATATTCTAGTTTTTAAATCAAAAAATTGATTTTAAGATATTGAAATTAAAGGAGTTCAAAAAGATGGTCATTTAAATATATTTATTGGTTGAATCTTAATTTAATGGCACATGGGAGTTTATAACTTGATGACCAACTTATGAATTGTTATAATGGCTAGTGGTTTGCTTGAATGTGGCATTGAATTTTTTATAATTTTAATACATATGCATATATGTCTTCTAGGTTTGAAACCTTAAGTGAAGAGCTAGTGAGTTAAATAAAACAAATTTAATGTTATATTTAAATAAAGGAAAGAAATTTTGAACTTCAAGATGTCAAATGAAATCTAAATGACTAACACAACTAGTCATGTAACCATCTTGAAAAGTATAAGTGGTTAAGCATGGAACAATACAACACAAAAATGACAACTACCTCCTAAGGTAATTTAATGAGTCCAAATCATAAGAATGCCAATCACATCAACAATTCAAAGCTGAACACTTACCCTATGCCTTTGCAACATCCCATACATATAGCATTACACTACAACCACATACTTGAACTTTTAGGAGGATGAAGATATGCATGCAGACATGCAAAATGAAACCTCCACTATAGTGAGACAACTTGATCACATGAACATCCTTTTCTTTTTTGGCAATGTGAAATGCATGACACCAAGCTTCAACACACACTAATTGGTCTCAAAATAAAATAGCCCACACATTGATAAAAGTGACATCATGAAAGAAAACCATGAGAAAAATTCAAGCCACAAGTTAGCATGAAAAAAACTAAGGTCCAAAAGGTAAAAGATTTAAAATGTCAACACAACCCATGAATAGATGACTCAAGCATTGACTACAACATTTAGTGCAGGAGCACCTAGGCTAACCTCCATTTTGGTTTGCACAATTTTGGCTTGTACCTGATCTTGGCCAAATCGGGATTTCATTGTGTTTGTTTTGGACCTTAGAAGGTCTTGCATTGGTGTGTTAAGTTAGTCTCTAGGACTAAAGTTCATTAGATTGTCAAGGTTGTTAAATTTTGGCTTTACTAAACTTTGGACAACATATATTATGTTACAAAGAATTTAGTGTATTGAAACCGCATCATCATTGTTTAAAAGATGCCATGGGCAGTCAAGAAGTTGTTGGTACGAGTTTAAGGAGATCAAGGTCCTAAAATTAAGGTTAAAGGCAGAGTGGCATGATTGCATGAGGAACTTGTTAGTTTGCATGCACTTTACTTGTCTTTGAGAATCCCTTGAAATCAGGGAAATCCTCGAGCCATTGCCCTTGAATGATGGTAATGGCATCCCAAATAGGGGGAATGACTCGTAGGAGAGTTAGTTAGCATGCTTTGTAAAGACAGATTTTGGTGAATAGAAGGGAATTGGTAGATTTCGACATTTTCTGTGTTTTGCAGAAAACCCCGTGTGTTTTTAGTATTTTGATAATTATGTGTTATATGCATTGATTTGGAAATTGAATCAGAGTTCCTTTAATAGTTTATAGAATCTTCTCCTTGTAAATAGTCCATTGGGTAAGGTCACATGCATTAGAGTTAAGCTTTAGATAGCAAGGAATAAATCATGACTGTATTTCCTGTGTCTGCTCGTGAGTTTTAGAGACAGTGAAATCAAATACTTTGTAAATACTGTTTATTCATTGTAGTGGAGTTCTTAGCATAGTGTTGAGTCATTTTCATTCGGTGTTCAGGTTACTTAGGATAGTATTGTAGTTTTGGCTTCATAGATTAGGGTTTAGGAAGCTTTGTTATTGCAGTTTTGGACAGTCATATTTGGAATGACTCCCCCATAGCCACTGATCACGAGATTCCCCTGAGACTGGTGAAATATGGGAGTGGAGTCAGTCAGTTGTAAGTATTTGATAGTAGGTAACATGGAGCATGGAGCAGAGAGCTTAATACCCAAACCCTAGGCGAGCTAGGACTGCCCGGTTAGGGATTTGGGGAGTAAAGATTAAAGAACTTGGGTAGGGGAAGGAGTACCGTACAGCCATAGTACGGATTAGGGTGCATTTTTGTCATAGCTAAGCAATTTAGGGGGATTGAGACCTCAACTAATCCATGTAAGGTAGATTTGAAGGAAGGAGAGTTAAAACCCTAGAAGATAGGGCAATTAGGCCTCCTCCCCAAGATCATAGGAAGGCACTGTACGGTACAGAAGAAGGCCAGAAATCTGTTGCAATATTTAAAATTCCCAAAGGGTATCAGGAACTCAAGTTTACTTGATAGGTTGTTTGGCAGATTTAAGCAAGAAAAGCAAAAATAGGACTGGTAAGGGCTACAAGAGACAAACTCTTAAAAGCAGTAGGAGTGAAAGTTGCAGAACCTTCAAGTTGGCCTCAAATGGATATGAAATCCATAAAATCAGTGTATACAACACCCCTGCTAGCAGTTCAAGCAAAGTGGATGAAAGTAGCATCTAGATCCTTCTAGGTGTAAAGGAGACAGCAATTTCAGTGAGTGTTGAAGCCACCAAGGTGAAGCACAAGGATAGTAACTCTTGTGACAGAGTTAAAGGAGGGCTTAGTTAATGACCTAAGTCAGTTTAGAACCTTGAAGCCATCAGGTTCATGAGTGAAGACAGAGAGAAAGGACTTCTAGTTGGAGTGCAAGCACAGCTTGGAGGTATCATACACCATATTGGTATCAGAGCTTAGAGTAGATTCAAGGCTTGTGATTAATGAGCCAATCCACTGAGTCAGTAGGAGAGAATACACCAGAGGAAGGAACCATGGTGACAAATGCAGAGCTAGCAAAGAAGGTAGAAGAGCAAGAGGAAGATAACCGGTTGCTCAGAGAAAGGATATCTCAGATGGAGAAACTCCTAGATGAAGTCCAAGAAATAGCAGATAATGTGAAGGACAAGATTAAGAAGAAAGAGGAACATGAAGCTAAGGAAAAAGAAGTAGAATTGGAGGAGGAAGCTCCAAAGCCTAATCCTGTTCTTTCAGAGGAACCATTCTTGAAGGCATTGCAGGCCTTGAGTGGTAAAGCATTGGATGGTGTGCCACTTTTCAGTGGACAAATGGACCCTAATTCAGTTGTAGACTGGATTGAGAGCATTGAGAATCACTTTGAGTGTGATGGCATAACAGAGGCCCAAAAGGTAAAGGTGGCCAAGTTAAGGTTGAGAGGAGCAGCTCTCACATGGTGGAAGTTTGTACAATCAGAAAGAGAGAGAGAAGGCAAAGGTCCCATAGTTTCATGGAAAGGGATGGTAACCAAGATAAGGCAGGCCTATCTCCCTGATGATTATGAAGTCCAGTTGCATAGGAGAAGACACAATCTGAGGCAAAAAGATATGGATGTTCAAACATATACATAGGAATTTCAAAAATTGTGCCTTAGGTCAAAAGTGGTTGAAGATGAGAGTATCAGGTTAGCAAGGTACTTGAATGGGCTCAAGTGGTCTATCCAAGAAGATATGAGCTTGGTAAACTTCAAAACAGTACGCCAATGTTATCAAATGGCTTTGAAAATAGAAGAGAAAGGCAAAAAGAAGCAGGAACAAAACCCTAAAGGTAGAGGTAAAGGGAAAGACAACAGAGGACAAAGAGGAAGTTACAGTGGAAGAAGTTCAGAACCAAGAGCCCAAGGAGAAGTCAGATTCTCAGAACAGCAAGAGGGAAGTTCTAGTAGAGGTGGTAGAGGAAGAGGTTTCAGCTCTAGAGGAAGAAGTGGTGGACAAGGAAGAGGCAGTTACTTCACCAACATGAAATGCTATCACTGCAACCAATTGGGACACCCAGCCTATAGATGTCCAGAGAAAGGTAGCACTTCTCATGGAGGAGATAAGAGAACCAATCTGATTCAAGAAGAGACAGCTGCAACAAATAAACAATCAGAAGTACCATTGAACTCAGAGGAAGGTGAGAATCTTATGATGAGAAGGACTTTAATCAAAGAACCGGTCAAAGAAGAGCCAAGCCAAAGAAGGTCCTTGTTTAGGATAAAATGAAAAATGATGGGGAAGGTGTGTAAGGTCATAATAGACTCAGGTTCAACTGACAATATTGTGTCAGAGGAGGCAGTCAGCAAACTGAAACTGACAAGGATACCTCACAAAAATCCTTACAAGGTTACTTGGCTCAATAAGGGTCAGCATGTCTTGGTGAATGAACAAGCATGGGTGGAGTTTTCAATTGGCAAGTACAAAGACAAAGTATTGTGTGATGTATTACCTATGGATGCATGCCACTTGCTCCTAGGTAGGCCATGGTAATTTGACCGTCAAGCTGTGCATGATGGAGCTAAGAATTCATATACCTTCAAGAAGGACAAGGTAACCTACAAGATTCAATCTTTGTTAGAAGATACTGAGGTGCAGACAACAGGTTCTAAGCTGCTCTTAGTTGGTGAAAAAGAGTTCTTAAAGGCCTTGGAAGAAAGAGAAGGAGTTGGCTATGCAGTAATGATCAAGCCAAGAGAGGTGAGCAAAGAGAAGGCAGCTGAAAAGCAAGAGTTACCCAAGGAGATTCAAGACTTGTTGCAGACCTATGAAAGCATTGTAAGTAGTGGTCAACCAGCAACTTTACCTCCTAAAAGAGCCATAAGTCATAGGATAGACTTGATACCAGGAGCTACCCTTCCAAACAAAGCAGCCTACAAGATGACACCTCAGCAAAATGAGGAAATAGCTAGGCAGATTCAAGAACTACTTGACCAAGGTCTTATTAGGAAAAGCATTAGTCCTTGTGCAGTACCCACTGTCTTAGCACCTAAGAAAGGAGGAGAATGGAGGCTTTGTACTGATTCCAGAGCAATCAACAAGATAACCATCAGGTATAGGTTCCCTATCCCTAGGATTGAAGATCTCATGGATTGTCTAGGTGAAGCTAGGTACTATACCAAGATAGATTTAAAGAGTGGTTACCACCAAATTAGAATACATGAGGGTGATGAGTGGAAAATAGCCTTCAAAACCAATGAGGGTCTTTATGAGTGGCTAGTAATGCCATTTGGCTTATCTAATGCCCCCTCCACATTCATGAGACTCATGAATGAAATTCTCCAGGACTACATTGGCAAGTTTGTGGTAGTGTATCTTGATGATATACTAATCTATAGCAAAACAAGAGAAGAGCACCTCCATCATATTGAGTTGATCTTCAAGAAGTTGCAGGAGGAGAAACTGAAGATTAATCTGGAAAAGTGTGAGTTCATCAAAACAGAGCTGGTGTACCTTGGTTTTGTACTATCACATGGCAACTTGAAGATGGACAGCAGCAAGGTAGAAGCCATTCTCAATTGGCCTACTCCAAAGACAGCAACAGAGGTAAGAAGCTTCCATGGTCTTGCTCAGTATTATAGAAAATTCATAAGGCAGTTTAGTGCTATTTGTGCTCCTATGTTGGATACCATTAAAGGAGGAATGAAAACCAATTTTTTATGGAATGAGCAAGCTAACAAGAGTTTTGAGTTATTGAAGGAAAAGACAGCTACCCAACCTATTTTGGTGTTGCCAAGCTTTGAGAAGCTATTCACCATTGAATGTGATGCAAGTAATGTAGCAATTGGAGCTGTTCTCAGCCAAGAGGGCAGACCGGTGGCTTTTCATTCAGAGAAGCTAAGTGAAGCCAAGAAGAAGTACTCTTCTTATGACCTTGAAATGTATGCATTGGTCCAAGCACTAAGGAAGTGGAGGCACTACTTGCTTCCCAAAGAATTCATTGTGTATTCAGACAATCAAGCACTCAGTTTTCTGAATTCACAAGAGAAGTTGAGTCACAGGCACATGAAATGGGTGGAGTACTTGCAAGCTTATACCTTCAACATCAAGCACAAGAAAGGAGCTCTCAACAAGGTGGCTGATGCATTAAGCAGGAGAGTTCTCACCATTCAAGAAATTCAGTTGAAGAGCATGGGAATAGATCACTTCAAAGATCTATATGCAGATGATGAAGACTTTGCAAAAATTTATAAGGTATGTCTTGAGTATAAGAACCATTTCCATAGCAAGTATGCTGAATATACCTTGCAAAGTGATTTATTGTTTAAAGGGAATCAACTTTGTGTTCCTAGAGGTTCTATTAGAGAAAATTTAATACAAGAGAAGCATAATGGTGCATTGAGTGGTCATTTTGGGATCACTAAAACTCAGGAACTGGTTCAAAGGTTTTATTTTTGGCCTAAGATGAACCTAGATGTCAGGAAATATGTAGAGAGTTGTGTAGTGTGTCAAAAAGCAAAAGGCACTTCTTCAAATGCAGGCCTATACCAGCCACTGCCAATCCCTTCTAGGCCATGGGAATGCTTGAGCATGGACTTTGTAGTTGGTTTACCCAAGACAAGGCAAGGTATGGACAGTGTTTATGTTGTTGTTGACCAATTCAGCAAAATGGCTCACTTTGTACCCTGCAAAACAACCAATGATGCCAGTCAAATAGCCTCTCTTTTCTTCAAAGAGATAGTCAGAATTCATGGCTTACCAATCAACATTGTCTCAGACAGAGATACCAAGTTTATGAGTCATTTTTGGAAGACTCTTTGGCAAAGAATGGGCACCAATCTGTCCTTTGGATCTACATACCATCCCCAAACTGATGGTCAGACCGAAGTTGTGAATAGGACACTTGGAAACCTTCTAAGATGCTTGACCAAGGAGTATGGTCAACAATGGGATTAGATTATTGGGCAAGCTGAATATGCCTATAATGATACAGTGAATAGATCCACAGGGAAGAGTCCCTTTGAAATTGTGTATGGTCTACATCCTAGAGGTGTCTATGAGCTGAGAGAGTTGAAGGATGGAGTAAAGGGAAGTGGTTACGCAGATGATTTTTCTTATGCAATGCAGGAAATTCATGACACAGTCAGAAAAACCTTGGCAGAAAATACTATGAAACATAAAACTAAGGTGGATGAGCATAGAAGAGAGGTTCAGTTTAATGTTGGAGACTTAGTCATGGTGCATTTGAACAAGGCTAGATTGCAGAAAGGAGTTCCTCACAAGCTACAAATGAAGAGGATAGGTCCCTGTCCTATCTTGGAGAAGTATGGCAATAATGCAGTTAAAGTGCAATTACCAGATGACAGTGGATTGTCCCCTGTTTTCAATGTTGCAGACCTAGTCCATTACAAAGGACCACCACCAAACATGGATCAAACCATCCAAGAAGTGATTCAAGATGTAGAAGAGCTCAAACTGCCCTCCACTGCAGTTAAGCAAGTTGATAAGGTATTGGACACTAGAGTTTACAAGAGAACCAGGACCAAAGAATACAAAGAACACCTGATCAAGAGGCATGGACAACCTGATTCAGATGCAGTATGGATCAAGGAGGCAGAGTTTAAGAAGTTGGGAATTGATCCTAACTTGCTCAATCCAAGGGTGGATTGAATTTTCTGTTTTGGGGAGGATGGTGCAGGAGCACCTAGGCTGACCTCCATTTTGGTTTGCACAATTTTGGCTTGTACCTGATCTTGGCCAAATCGGGATTTCATTGTGTTTGTTTTGGACCTTAGAAGGTCTTGCATTGGTGTGTTAAGTTAGTCTCTAGGACTAAAGTTCATTAGATTGTCAAGGTTGTTAAATTTTGGCTTTACTAAACTTTGGACATCATATATTATGTTACAAAGCATTTAGTGTATTGAAATCGCATCATCATTGTTTAAAAGATGCCATGGGCAGTCAAGAAGCTGTTGGTACGATTTTAAGCAGATCAAGGTCCTAAAATTAAGGTTAAAGGCAGAGTGGCATGATTGCATGAGGAACTTGTTAGTTTGCATGCACTTTACTTGTCTTTGAGAATCCCTTGAAATCAGGGAAATCCTCGAGCCGCTGCCCTTGAATGATGGTAATGGCATCCCAAATAGGGGGAATGGCTCGTAGGAGAGTTAGTTAGCATGCTTTGTAAAGACAGATTTTGGTGAATAGAAGGGAATTGGTAGATTTCGACATTTTCTGTGTTTTGCATAAAACCCCGTGTGTTTTTAGTATTTTGATAATTATGTGTTATATGCATTGATTTGGAAATTGAATCAGAGTTCCTTTAACATTTTATAGAATCTTCTCCTTGTAAATAGTCCATTGGGTAAGGTCACATGCATTAGAGTTAAGCTTTAGATAGCAAGGAATAAATCATGACTATATTTCCTGTGTCTGCCCGTGAGTTTTAGAGACAGTGAAATCAAATACTTTGTAAATACTGTTTATTCATTGTAGTGGAGTTCTTAGCATATTGTTGAGTCATTTTCATTCGGTGTTCAGGTTACTTAGGATAGTATTGTAGTTTTGGCTTCATAGATTAGGGTTTAGGAAGCTTTGTTATTGCAGTTTTGGACAGTCATATTTGGAATGACTCCCCCTTAGCCACTGATCACGGGATTCCCCTGAGACTGGTGAAATATGGGAGTGGATTCAGTCAGTTGTAAGTATTTGATAGTAGGTAACATGGAGCATGGAGCAGAGAGCTTAATACCCAAACCCTAGGCGAGCTAGGACTGCCCGGTTAGGGATTTGGGGAGTAAAGATTAAAGAACTTGGGCAGGGGAAGGAGTACCGTACGGCCATAGTACGGATTAGGGTGCATTTTTGTCATAGCTAAGCAATTTAGGGGGATTGAGGCCTCAACTAATCCATGTGAGGTAGATTTGAAGGAAGGAGAGTTAAAACCCTAGAAGATAGGGCAATTAGGCCTCCTCCCCAAGATCATAGGAAGGCATTGTACGGTACAGAAGAAGGCCATAAATTTGTTGCAAGATTTAAAAGTCCCAAAAGGGTATCAGGAACTCAAGTTTACTTGATAGGTTGTTTGGCAGATTTAAGCAAGAAAAGCAAAAATAGGACTGGTAAGGGCTACAAGGATTAGCCCCTCAAAAGACAAACTCTTAAAAGCGGTAGGAGTGAAAGTTGCAGAACCTTCAAGTTGGCCTCAAATGGATATGAAATCCATAAAATCAGTGTATACAACACCCCTGCTAGCAGTTCAAGCAAAGTGGATGAAAGTAGCATCTAGATCCTTCTAGGTGTAAAGGAGACAACAATTTTAGTGAGTGTTGAAGCCACCAAGGTGAAGCACAAGGATAGTAACTCTTGTGACAGAGTTAAAGGAGGGCTTAGTTAATGACCTAAGTTAGTTTAGAACCTTGAAGCCATCAGGTTCATGAGTGAAGACAGAGAGAAAGGACTTCTAGTTGGAGTGCAAGCACACCTTGGAGGTATCATACACCAACATTGATGACTCGACCATTCTTTGGATGGACCAATATGAATGATTAAGCACAACCATGGACCCTTCAAGAACTTGATAACTCAATTTATACAAAATGACACAAAATCTTGCAACATAACCTTGAATGTGATGGATAACTTGACTAGATGTGACCAAATAAACCCAAAGTTTAAAACGACAAGAGCATGAACACCAAGGTAATTATATTAGAGCAATCCCAAATGGAATAATTGAAAACTTCAATGATCAAACTTCTGAACATGAATGACATGGACATGGGATCAAACAATGTGCTAGAAACATAACTCAAACTTACTCCTTTTAGACCAATACATGAAAGATGGAAAAGCTAAGTCTAGAAGACAGAAGGTAAGTGTCGCTAATCTCAAAAATATAGAGCATGTTATGGAGACCACAACAAATGTCCCCCACCTTAAAAAAAAATAAAAGTCTTTCCTAGGACCTAGTTATAACAAATAAAAAATAATAATAAATGGTATTCCAAGACAAGGAACTCCTTATCAACAATAATGATAACATGTTGCATTATAAAGTTGATCATCAATTTCACTTTCAAATACATCATACAAAGTGGTCCAATCTTAATGAATTTAGAATAGGGAGATTACTTGATGAATAGTTTTTAAAGTTCAATGTTCATCCAAGCATGTAGAATTGTGTTCACACCAAAGTTAGCATAGGTCAATTTTTTAATGATATCTACATATATTTCACCTAGGTGTGTGGACATGATATTTTCCCTTCTCTTGTCTTATCAACTCATCTATTATAGCTTAGATGCCAAGTTTAATGACTTTAATATTCACTTAGGTAGAGGTCTTCCTTAGATATGATAATTAGTATCATTCAAAAATTCATATTTTGATTAATTACTTGGATATATCTTTATTGCTAACTAAGCATCTATAGCCTTGATAGAGTTTCCTTTGATACTTCTCTACGTAGCTTTATTGTCAACCAAGTGTTCATAGCCTTGGTAGAGGTTATTTAAATCACCTAGAATGAATGGGACACTTTCTCATTCTTTCTCTTTTACTTTTCTCATTTTCTCATTTAATAAGCATTGAAGCCTATCTCTAGTTTTTGGTCCACCATGATAATCAATCATTAACTTGATTTGAGGAATAATTCAATTTTCTATTTAACACATTGGTTATAGCCAGACCTTGCTAGATAGAATTGAGAAAATTTAAGGTGTAGAGAGTGAGGGATGAAAGGTATGCAAAATACATCTTGGAATTGCCTAAGCCTCTTTGAGCATGAATACAACTCTACACATCCAAACAAAATATTCATGAAACCTACACAACAGAAAATGATTCATCAAGAATGTAGAAGAAATAACCATCAATGAAAGGAACTAAAAAGTGTATTCAAACTAGTCTACAAGTCACATATGGTATTTTCAATTAACAAAGAATGGGAATTTAAAAATTGATTGATAATAATGAGGTTAGAAATAGATTAATTGGTCTAGACCATATCTACAAAGAAAAATAAAACAAAACAAAACAAAAATGTCAAACCAAAATAAAAATAAGATAGACTTCCTATCCTACTTGATTAGCATAAGCATGACACTTCAAGAATATAGTTAGTAAACCTCCCATTGCTTCATTTTGTCACCTTGTTTAGTAACAAGAGCTTTATGACCTAGTGGTCCTAAACACTACAAATTTTTCTTTAAATTTTAATAATTTATCCATTGCTCAAATGTAATATGCAGTCAACATTGGTCATGCAAACTTATTTCCGCAAATTTTCCTAGAAATCCAAGGATCAACATATCATGATTTAATTTATTGATTACCTTTAGAATATCTAATTCAAATCTCAACATAGATGGATAGAATGTTAGGGTGTAGGATTGGTGTGTTAATGACCTTTTTTGTTGTCATTCATGAGATGCTTTCAATTTTAGTTTTAAGAATATTGTAATTTTTTTATTCATATGCAATCACATTGTTGCTTTTCTCTCTCATAGGTGCATATGTGTTTATTATTCCACCTCTTTTATCCATTATGTTATAATATATTGTTATCATTCTCAATCATTTCTTCCCTAGTGTCAACTTTGTTTATGGGTTTGGTGATTTCTCTATTAAAAACATCACTAGATTCATGTAGATCCACTCTTTCACTTTCATGTGAATGAATTGGGACAACAATTCATGATCTTGATAAGCATTCATATTGGTTGACAAATGAATAACATAAAAACTTTGTTGGTTAACTCATTGAGATTTTTGTGGCATACACATATCTTGACTTTAGATAGGTAATGAGTAATTTTTATTGATTTGGCATTATAGATGTTCAAATCCAAGACTATTTGTAGTTGCGTAAGTTGGTTTAGTTAAGGATTGTAAAATGTTAAATATTGTCAATAATTTAATTGATTTGGTTGAGGCATCAAATTTAGGTGAGGGTAAAAAGTTGCTTGACTTTGTCACATGCCATACATATTAATGTTGGTTGATATAGCATCTGATTTTTTTGTGAGCTACAATACTTTTTTATTTTCATTCCTTGTTGTGTACGATCATATCCTAATTGAGCCAACATTAGAGCCCTTTGAGATGTAGCTTCCACCATGATTACCTTTGATGTATCCATTATCAATGCAACACATGAAGGATCTAATCCTCATAAATGATGATTCAATAAATTAATTTGGCTTGGCCTATGCATAATGTTTACCTTTTCCTATGCATAATAAAATCATTGATTGAATTGGAAAAATGTCTTAATGATTTGTCTTCTTACTATTAAAAAATGAATGAAGGCTTCTTTTCAATCCATATTTTTTCCAAAATGTCTCAGGAATGCATTTTCCAATTTAACCCATGAATGAGTAGAATTCGAGGCAAGAGACATGCATATCATTGTGAGAGTTGATAGTGAACTCAAAGGAGATGATAGTAAGCTCCCACAACCTAGGATCAACTGCAAAAAAAAAATTCCACAAGAGAGTATGGAAAGAGAATGACTTGCTTTATTATGAATGCAACTTGATATAATATGATACAAGAGGCCTTGCTTATATAGACAAGGTGTGAGATAGGACTAGACAAGATCATGATGAGTGTCTTAATCATATGGCATGGAACAATTAAAGATAAGATAAGATAAAATCACATAACAACTAAGACTTATAGAAAGATTCCTAGACTCCTAAGAAAGCTTAACATGTGAATAGGACTTACTAGGTGAACTAGTTAGGTAAAACACCTTATTCACACCAACACCCCCCTTAAGTGCAACTTAGGGAGAAGTAGAAAAATGAAAATGGCTCAAAGATGATGTGAGGATGGGTCCTAGCTACTAGGTTATGTTAGGTACCCATTTACAAATGATTTCTCACAAAAAATAAAAGGAGAAAACTGACATGGGAAAAAAAAACCTCTCTAAAAGAGATAATGCATGAAAACAATCATGTACAAGTGATGAATGAAGGACTCAACATTACCACACAAGGTCTATATATCCATCACAAATATGCAATCAATATCCTCCTTATAAGAGGGAAAGATAGAGAATTTTTAGCTCCTCCGCAATGTGTAATCTTCTACATAAATGATAGATGTTTGAAGATAAAATATGATCTAATTCCAACAAACAACATTCCTCCCCTTGGGAAGAAACAAAACCATGTACAAATGTAGGAATGCTTCCCATTTTAGATAAGAATTGATAGGAAGAAAAATCCAAATGTATGATGATGATGTCTCCAAAATTTTCTCATGTCTCACCATATCCATGGAAGATGATGATGCCACAATCAAGTCAAGAACATGCCAAATCAACAAAGAAGGTGCCAAACTAGGATTATGTGGAAACTAATGATGAACAATCTCTAAAGAAAATGATGGTTTGACAACATTAGTGTAATGACTATCATCAAATAGGAGAGATAACCCCTCAAATGTGTCTTCTAAATCTGTAATATGAGATTCACAAAATAAAGTTGATATACCTATCAAATGGCTATCCCACAAATCTAAATTTGAAAGAAAAAAAATGATCTTATTGGAAAAGAATGGGGACAACCTCATGTAAGGAAGCTAAGGTAGTGGAACAACTTCCTACACTAATCTTGAGAGGAGAATAATGCAAAAAATTTACAAATCTTTATCAGTTACATAAACTTTAACAAAAATAAACATAAATATCATGCATACCATGACACAATGATTTATGCAAGGAAAACCATTTCAAGAGAAAAACCCAACACTCCAAAAGCCGCTCAATATATTATTTATAAATCACAAAGATTATAAAGTACTTGCAGAGCAAGCTTCTCACAGGAGTATCACCAACTGGAGATCCAGAGGCAACACGACTGCTATTAGACTCTCAAAACACATCACAATACACAATTGTAATGCAATGCCCTCATAAAATAGGGTTGCCTTCTAGGGAAAGTCAAGCTAATAACATATCAACTATTAGATATGAGACATAATGATAAACAATCAAGATTTACAATAATAAAATATAAATACAAATTTTCTTTCGGGGGTGCTGCCCTTGAGCCCCTGCTAGGGCGCACTGCCCCTGGATCCCAACCAGGGGGATGATCCCCCCATACCCCTCATGAGGGAGGCCCCCCCACACCCCCTCGTCATCATCAGATGAATAGTACCTTATGTATCAGCAGTAACTTATGTAATTGCAAGGTTGAGACACATTTTCCCAACATGTAAATCAATGATATTAGACAAATAATCAATGAGGGTGAAGGATCACCAACTATCTTTGAAGGAGAAGAAGGAGCAACTTGATATTTGGATGTATCCTCAGGTGATGGATGAGATGCACACTCAAGTAAGAGTTGGATGACATTATGTGGGAAATGACGACACAATTCATTCTCATTTTGATTGCTCCCACAATATGTGCATCAACAAATTTTATACATGATTCACTCCTAAAATGATCTAAGATCTCCAAAATTACAAAGATTAAAACCCTCAACAACAATTATAAAACCCCAAATATGATGTATACTAAAAATGAAGCCCTCCCAAAAAGACAACTTCTCCAAGTGTCAAGATGTCCAAAGTAATTAGTCACAATGTGATATTTGCAGAAAAAAAAAAAGTACCTGGGAAAGAATCTACAAAATGTGCATGGATAATACATAAGAGCTCTTCAATACCTTTCCAACCCTACAAGAATCACAAAAATCAAAGGTCTAGGAAAAAATATATGAGCTCAGAGCTTCAAAAGGGAGATTTGATTTCAATCAACAATAAAAATCACCAGAATAAAAATCTAATAATGAAACCTACACCACTAGAACATACATAGAACCAACTTTCCAACAATATCTTGTTTTCAATAATCAAACTCTTGGATCAAAATTTATGGTGATTTGAAAAAAGTTTCCCAATTAGGGCTTGAGGGGCAAAATTTGGCCCCCTAGGGGTTGGCAAGCAGTTGTCCCATACGACCAAGGGCTTAACATTTTTTTTAATCTTCCCCTAGTGATAATGACAAGGGTTTCATATTATTGATGGCCACAAACTCTTCACATTAAAATTCTTGCAAAAACCTCTCTTTTTTAAATTTTAGACATAAAAATTTGTCAACTGCACCAAGACATAGGGTGATGCAGAGCTTGCATAGTACATCAAATATTCCTTGCAAGATGTCACTTGTGCAGACAATGAATTGGGTGATGTCAACAATGGTATAGGCTGTATAGATTGTATAGACAAAGATTTTATATATTATGCCAAAACCTTAAAAAATGGCCCAAAGTTTCCAATCACCAAATATATCAAGTATTTTATATCAAAATAGGTTTTTTTGGGCCTTTTGAACTCAATGGTGATGTTTGTTTTGCCCCAAAGTGAACCTAGCAAAATCTCATGCCCAAATCACCCTAAAATTTGAGGAGTTTATAGATTTGGAGCTCTGATACCATGTAGGAGTTGTGATACCCAGGACCACTTACAAAATAAAGAACAACCTTCCACAAGAGAGTAAGGCAAGATAATGACTTGCTTGATTATGAATGCAACTTGATACAATATGATACAAGAGGCCTTTCTTATATAGGCAAGGAGTGAGATAGGATTAGACAAGATCTTGACAAGTGTCTTAAATGACATGAGACAACTAAAGATAAATAACATAAGATCACATGACAACTAAGACTTCTAGAAAGATTCCTAGACTCCTAAGTAAGATTGGCATGTGAATAGGACCTAATGTTGGACTAACCACCAACATCTCCCTTCAAATTTGAGATATGGACTAACCACCTCTGATGGATCCATTTATCTTTGGAATTTGTATTGGGCATTAACAGGTCGATCTTTTGGTGCAACAATAAACATGTGAACGAACAAATGGTATTAGAATCGTGATCGTGGGTTTGAATCCCCTCAAGTGATGTTGAAAGGGAGATTGTTGGACTAATCTCCAACGTCTCCCTTCAGATTTGGGACATGTACTAACTGCCTCCCATGGATCCATTTATCTTTGGCATTTGTATCGAGCGTTAATTAGTCGATCTTTTGGTGCAACAACAAACGTGGTCCAACACCTGCTAGGTGAACTAGTTAGGTAAAACACCTTACTCGCACCAACAATCATAAACATGTTGCAACCTAGAGAGTGTTAGCGAGCAATTGGCAAGAAAAAACCTCATTATTCATTTAATTTTTAATCACTAAATCTTTACAAACCTTGACATGATCAACAACATTTTAATTGACATGAGGGGAAAATATGGGTAACCAATTGCATGCATTCACAAGGATTTGGTGAAAACCCCTAGGTATAGACCAATCTTGCCATCAAGATGGAATTATCCCCTATGTTATCTAATGTACATTGAGTAAGTTGATATAAAATACTTTATTTGTTATTAGCTTTTTAGCACAACAGACATATATTTCCTTGTGCATAAATTTATGTTGATTTTTTTTAAGCTTTATAATTTTATGATTTTTTATATTTTAGAATGACAAATTCAAGTAATTTTGAAGGCAATTTGAATATTTAAAACAACAATTTGTACCTATGAACTATCCTAATATTTTGATTTGAGGCCCACTTTCTATTACTATTTCTATTTATGTGGGTTTTAACATACTAACAAATTGGAATGGCAAATGTTCCACTACATGGAAAGTGGCTAGCCTCAAGAGTCATCATTTATTACTTTCACAGGGCTTACTAAAATCCCTTATTTGGAGAGCACTTCAGCTGATCTATTCAAGGAGCTACACAAAATATCAGGAGTCATTCATGTGAAAAAGAGGCCTACTTAGTGTAATCCAATCACCATTAACTAATATAAACCTTCTATTTCATTTTTTAACCTGTTCATGATTCAAAACATCAATTAAAAAAAGCATACACAGTTGAATCCAAAAAAAATCAAACTAATGTTCATGATTTTCATTTCAATTTGTTGGACTTCCCACAAATGATTTTTAATATTAACTTGGGTCATAATGTGATCAAAATCTTTAAAACACCAATATGTCCTTTCAAATTAGAATTTTGTAGGGTGAAATACAAAACTTCATTCGTGAAAAATCATTCTAATTTTCAAAAGAATTCATTTATATTTTTTCACAGTTTTCAGTTTCACCATATATATAGGTAAAAGAGTTGATCCACATTTCAGCCATGTATGAATGAAATTTACCATTAAAAACTTAGAACTAACTTTATTATATTATCAATATATAAAAATAGTAAAAAAGATAGAAAAGTATGATAGGGCTAAAGAGAAGGAGAAAATGAAAAATAATTCAAACATGTCTTAATCCTCCTATGCACCATTATGTGCATAGATAAATTCAGCATGAAACCAATCCAAATGTGAGATAGTTCAATCTTCCAAAAAATTAAGAACCATGCATGTGATTATTGTCAAATTTTAGTGCACACAAATGTGTTTACGTCACAACACAAATCACCTCACCATCATTAAGGAGACATTACTGGTGTAAACACATGTTGAATCCATCAAATATTCAATGGATTAACTACATATAATTATGAAAAAAAAACAAATTTAAAGTGAGAAAATGCCATAACGTGAAACCCCAAAAAATGGACTAAGAGTTTGTGTATTGTATTTAAATTTGAGTTTCTATGGCTTTTCCAAGTCTTTACAATGAGTTGCAAGTGAGTATAAATAGACAGATTAAATGTGGAAGGCAAAAAGTCATTCCCTCCCAAAATTCACAAAAGACAAAATAGTTACTATGACTTATCCTTCACATTATATTCTTTCATTACATTCTAGTCAAAATTTGACTTGTAGATTCATGTTGTGCTCATGAAAATACTTCTCAAATATCTTACACTCTTTCGTGACTCCTACAAATTGATATCAACACTCCCATCCAGTACTAACTTGACATGCACCAGATCAAGCCCATCTTCACATTCAGCATCCTAGTCTTCACTCATTCAAAGAAAAAACAACCTAGCCCTAACTCAATATGAGGTTTTGCACCTTTGAAAGATTTTCTTCACTTCGTTTTCAACTGGTACTTAGTTCTTCCATTGCTTTAACAAATCACACTGTTTGCCTACATTCTTCATCTTCCGTGAATGGCATTTCTTCAGTATTCATTTGAAATGAGAATAATTAGAGCAGTCTTGTCCATTCTTGTATAGATCACCGTATGCTATCACTTTCCCCAAAAGAGGCAGAGACAGTCACATCTTCAAATTCGGTGGTATTCTAATTCACTGTACAAGCTTTATTGGCATTTGACCTCACAGTTTGGATCTAGGTGTTCTACAAGGTACCATTGGATAAGATATCTCACTCCATGAAAGAATCTAAAATATATGCACACATATACAATCTTATTGGATGCCTTGTCATCCACTTTTGCATCCTAGTGAGTAATGAGCTCATTTGGCATCTGAAGCAAACCTTCTATTTCACCTGCCTCAGTCAAGCCAAGGACCAGGAGATCCAAAAACAAACCATAATATTGCACAATAAAGGGTGCAAATTTATGTGACTCATATCCTTGTGTGGTAAAACCACAATGTTCTTTCTAGAAATGAAATCAGCAACATTCAGCACCAGTAAAAGTATGTTCAACGTTGTCAGCTCTATTTTTAAAGAACTTCCTCAAATTTTGTCGCAGCACCACAACACTTTAACCTTCACCAACATCTCATATATCCTGTAGATTATTTATGCCTTGACACCTTTCGTAAACCAATAGAGTTGGCTCTGAATCTACAGGTTTAATCCAATTTGGAAGGAAATTGCATTTGTCACTTTCATATCAACTCAGCAGAGTGGTCACCATCAACCATCTTATGTTGTGGACATCATGTCGGAAGAAGTCCATGGCATGTGATTTTGCGTATTAGCTTGTTGTCTTCCCATCTTCTTCAAGTCAGCCATTTAGAAATGTGATAGAAATTTAGTACAACCAAACAATAGGGACATCACATAGCTTTTGGATCCTAATGGTTGATTAAGAGGATCCAGACAACTCATATTTATGTAGTTTGCATTAACTCAAACCACTGTCTCAACAAAACTGCCAGTTTCCTTTTAATGCTTCAATGTTCTTCCAGATAATGTAATATGGGTAAGGAAATGAACCCAATTGCTTGGAGAATGTA
>VDFB02047230.1:88845036-89000081 GCA_007258455.2 Sequoia sempervirens
ACATTTTGAAGGAGTAAATAAGATGGCTATCATTGTGTCACATAAAGGTATTGATCTTGTGATCATAAATTGAAAAGATGGGAGATGATGATAGGTTTCTCCTCATCAGACAATTATCATAGTATCACATAAAGATGTATGTTTCTTCAATCATAAACTGTGACAATGTGTGATTATAACATGTGTCCTCTCTGAATGGAGAGAAAGTCGTTCATCCATGGTTGATATTCAAAGTGAGCAAACTACTATTTACTAAAGATAAAATTTGATTGGAAGCTACATAAAAGAAGCTGATTTGATTACAATTCTTGAAAAAATTATTCAAGTGACAGTATAGTTGAAATGCAAAATAGTTAGGGTTATGTATAACAACATGAAAATAGTTATGCTCATGATCTTGTTGAGTTATTTTGGTGTATAGAGAAAAATATACATAGAGTGAAGTTGATAACACAGAGGTTACTAAATTAAACATTCATAGTTGTGTGTAGTGAGTAATTAGTAAAAGGGGAACTATGCGAATGAGGACATAGTTTTGATGGTAAATTGAAAGGGAGAAGAAGTTAGGAAGAGAAAGAAAGTTTAAGTGTATGATTTGAAAAGGTGCATTTCAAGTTAGAGAAGAAATGATGTTTGCATATATGAATTTGTAATAATTTAGAGGTTGGCACCTCAAAAAAATTAGGTTGGTGCTCAATTAGGTGTATAGTGTACCTAAAAGTTGGTGCCTCAAAACATTATCTTGGGTGTAAATGTACTTGTGAGTTGGTGTAGCACAATTTTAATATCTTTTGATTATGAGGTTGGATTTGAGTATTAAACTCAAGAAACTTTTATCACTGTGGTTTTTCCATGTGTCATAGAAAAATGTCCCCTTGTCATTTTCATGGCCTTTTAGATCTTGTTTCATGGTGTTGGAACTATGTTGCTTTGATTTTATGTTGTAACACAGCTTGAACATGCTTATTTAGGTACTAAAACTCAAAGAACGATGTCTTGTGAAGATGTTGTGAAGTGTTGTAAGACATTTCTACATTCTTCTAGACTTTATTTAATACATTTCACCTAAAAATCATCTTTTCATCACTAAAAAAGTCCTATTTTAAAGTGTTGTAAAGTCTTGTAACAAGCTTTCACGCTCTTCTAGGCACATTTTCACTATTTACACCCTTCTCATGCTTTATTTGGTCCCTTTATTCCCTCATAAGTTGTAATTAAGTGTATTTTTGGATGTTATCTTGACAAACAACATTAAATACAACATTTTTCCATACACATGTTTTTAGGTCCTAGGTGAGACCCATTCGCCATGGGTGGGGAATGATTCCCCTTGGCCCCAAATTTAAAATATTTCAAGTTTCATTTCAAAATTTTATTCAAAATCACTTGATGTTGGCTTGTGCTAAGGTATGAACAGATACTAAGGCACAATAATTGTATAAATAAGTGATTTTCACCTCATTTTACATCTCCTACAATCCAATTCAACAAGTTCACTTATCCACCTATTCACTCAAGCATTCAAGCATTTTACATCATCAATTCAAGCACTTTGAAGCAGCCATTGACATTACTCCAGACTTGGAACATCAAGGGTTAGGCAAGTTGATAGCACTTGCATGTTATTAGTTTACCTTTCTCTTTCATTTCATTATCTTTTCAAGGGTTTAATTACCAAAAGTGGGGTTTGACCAAGGCAAACCCCTATTCACTAACCCTTAATCATTTCCCCCCTATTGCATGTTTGTTTGCATCTCTTTATATGAAGATTTGACAGGTTATTAGGGTTTGAAGATTGATTTACAAGTCAACTAGGTGCTTTAAGTCAACTTGAGTTAAATTCAAGCTTGGAGAGAGTTATTTGTCCATTTTCTGTAGAACTAACTTCGACAACCCGACAAGCAGACATTTCCAGATCTGGTGTTGCAGAGTTGTCTCCTTATTTTTTAGAAATTTGGGAGAGGAATAATTCACCACTTGTGGCAAATGAGTCCCATGTTAGGATTGAAAATCTTAATTTTTTCAGATTCTGGATCCCGACAGACAAAAACTAGCTCCCGACACTTTTTCATCAGGAGGACTGATTCACCACCCTGGGCGAATGAGTCCCACTGTGAAAAATCAGTGAATTCAGCTAACATCCAAGACACTCTAGAATCATTACACTTTTCCCAGGTGCACTCTGATTTTACCCATCTCTTCATGTTCTGCATATTTCATTCATTTTCTTCATCATTTGCATATCATAATGTGTTTTCAAACATAGTTGTAATTGCACTTTTATATTCATTTTCATTCATCTAGATTAGTCCATTGCATTTAGTTAAGTTCATTTAGATTCAACAACATTGCATACATCTTGATTTGAGTGAATCATAAGCATTTTTGGCCCTATCTCTCTCCTTTTAGGTGAAAAACCCTAGAAGTGCAAGAGTAGTCCATAGGGTCCCAAAAATATATGTTTCATCTTGGTGAACCCAACTTTTGAACACTTTAGATTTCTGATTGCATTCACATATTGCATCTTATTTTCCATTTGCATTAGCATTCAATTAGGACGTTGATTTGTTATTGCATTCTAGGACTTTTCATTTTGTATTAGTGAAAACTTCATTTAGCTTTTAGTTTTGCATTACATTTCATTGAAAAAAGTCAAAATATGCATTCTACATCTATAAATGCATTCTGTAGAGCATTTAAATCATCTTAAATTTTTTGTAAAACACTAAAAAAATTCATATTGGGACTCATTCGCCACCCAAGGTGAATCAGTCCGTCTGCACTTTTTAGACAACATTTCTGGCATTTTTCTGCAATTTGTTTACATTTCTGTTTTCTGTAGTTGGATCTCTATTACAGTTAGCAGAATCTCTATTATTTTCATTATAGAGCTCTTAGATTAGATTTCATTTGCATTCACCCATTCTTTGTGGTACTTGTATGAGTGTTTGGCGCCCCATTGATAATACATTAGTGAGAAGAAGTTCTAGACTCATGGCATCCCGCAATAGCACTTTTGTTGTAGACCTTGGGATATCACGAGCTCCTACTCCTAGTATGGAAAATGGTGCATTAGGCCCTGACAATACCACTTCCATGCTTTCACCTTTCCATTCAATGAATGTTGACAACCAAAACAACTCTCTTCCTCATGACAAGGTCATGAGTATTCATGAAGAAT
This sequence comes from Sequoia sempervirens, assembly GCA_007258455.2. NCBI lineage: Eukaryota > Viridiplantae > Streptophyta > Pinopsida > Cupressales > Cupressaceae > Sequoia > Sequoia sempervirens. The sequence continues at coordinate 88,848,218 of VDFB02047230.1, forward strand.
TTGCACAAATTTACAACAAGACTTGTCCCTTGAAAAAATTTCCACAACCACCATACTCGCCATTTACAATCTTCATCGTTTGATTGAAAGTGATGATGGCTTGCAAGTGATGAAGAGAATTGCTGAGATTTACAATAAACATGCCTCTTCTAATACCCAATCCACAACCATTCTTGTAAGCCAAGGAGCACCTCAAGTTCCCCCCCTTCAACCATAGCATCCATACCAACTTATACCAATCCACAAGTCCATACAACTATGCATCAGGCTACTTCTTTCCCGATTTCCACTAGCATTCCTACTTCTTTTGTGGTATTGCAAGTACCTTCCACCACTTTCACACCCCTTAGCATTCCTTTCACTTACCCTAACATCACTTACACTCCACCATTTTCCCTTCCACCTCAATCCACATACCTCGATCCCATTCTTACACAACTCCTTACCACCGTTTCATCTATGCAACATCAACTTTCCACCATTAGTCAAGGTCAATCTGCTCCACCTACATATCATGTTCACAACAACCCCTTATCCATAGAAATATTATGTACCCCAATGCCACAAGGGATAGAAATGCCTTAGTTTGAGAAATATGAAGGAAAAGGAGATCCTATCAACCATGTTAATTCTTATACAACTTTGTGTAGTGACTTTGTCCTTGACAATAAAATTTTAGCAAAATTTTTTCCAAGGACCTTGAAAGATACTGCATTAGAATGGTTTTCCAACTTTCCCAATCATTCCATCCGTTCATTTAATGAATTGGTGGTTGATTTCATTAGTCACTTCCAAGATCACATGACACCTAAAAAGACAATGGCTGACCTTATGAGATAGACAAAACACAGATGAAAAAGTGACGGATTTCACCTCACGTTACCAATCCTTATATGCACAAATTGATGTCAAGATCCCAGATGCACATCTACAAAAGATGTTTATCAAAAACTTGCACACTAACCTTTAAGATAAACTCACCATGATGAAATTCCCTTCATTCATGCATTTATGTACAACCTTATGTGACTACCAAAATTCAGTTTCAAGTCGTGATTCAAAATCCACTTCTAGCCGAGTTAAAAAAGCTGAACACGCCAATCAAAACCAAAATAATACACAAAAATTTTGCAAACCTAATAAAGGATTTTTATAGTTTAATCTGCCTCCTCAACCACAATCGCAACCATCCCAACAAGTTCAAAATTCAATGGCCACTATTAAGGAAGCCATGCCTTATCATTATGGGGATCCAAAGATACATTTCATTCCTTTACCTGATACTCTCCATAATACAATGAACCAATTAATTAAAAAATGCATGCTCACTTTGCCGCCTGTTAGACCACTTGATCCAAACCAATTGTTACCACCCAATTTCATGCCTAATGCTTATTGTCACTTTCATCACCAAAATGAACATGAAACTGAACATTGCAAGCATCTAAAACATTTAGTTCAAGACCTCATTGAGTTAGGACATTCATCCATTGAGGGTGTTAATGATCGAGGCAATGAGTCTGTTGTACCCCCTAACCAAAATTTACAAATTTTCACCAATCCTATGCCAAAACATAGTACCTCGTTTGTCAAGGCAAGTGAACCTTCAAAGCTTGATGTAATGACTGTCAATACAAATATTGAACATGATACAACTCCTATTGTTACCCAAGTTAGTCCTATGGATAACCTTGTGGCTACAATAGACGTTATCCTTCATAAGGGAAAAACCACTAAATTGCTTGATATTACTTTTTCTACTAAAGACATACTACAAAAGTTTCCTGATGGTCCTCTCTACATAGCTGGCTAAATTTATAATAAGCCCACTAATGGGATATTAATAGATCCCACTTGTGGTGAGAATGTGATCATAGAGGAGTTTTGAGTATTACATGAACTATATCAAGATGATTATAATAAACCAACTGCATGGATTAAAACACATACTGGTTTTGCATGCCCTACGATTGGATTGATCGTGCTACCCTTACAAATAGGAACTAAAAATTTGGAGGTAACATTTTCAATTATTCCACAATCTGACCAATTTCATTTGTAGCTAGGCCTCCCTTGGCTTCGTTCAATGAAAGCGGTCCCATCAGTTGTTCATAAGTGCTTGAAGTTTCCACATGACAATGAGATAGTCACCATACACCATAGTGGCTTTAATCCTTTATCTTCCAAAGGTAACTTCTCATTAGAATCCTTTTGGCATGAACCCATGGAACCTATCACCCCTTGCAAGGACTTCTTTTTCATAGCTTATGAAAAGTTTAAAACCAAAAAGATAGCCAAATTATCTCTTTGTAACTCATCCCCATCCACTTCCACACCTCCTATCATAGAAAAAACCATGCTTCAACCTAAGTCTGACATTGAGCAAACCATGAAACCTCCTGAACAACCACCCCTCAACATTTCCTCGCCATCGTTTAAACAACCAAGGGAACATGAAACAAACCCTGCTTAGCCTCCTTGCCTTAAACAAGTGTATAAAGACAAAGAGAAGGTGGTTGATCCATCCTATTTAGTTTCTTTTGTTCTTCCCCCTTCAAAAAAAAAAGAAACTATGATGACTCAATCCACTCTTACAACTCAACAACTCCAAAACCGAATTAAATGGAACCATAGTGCTAGGGAACACAAGTGTCATCATTGTCTCCTTGCTTATCAATCTCGCATCAAAGAAGATAAAGAAAATCAACCTTTACCTTTGAAAAAAGTAATAGATGACCACCTTCCTTCTCCTGACCTACCACAAGATAATCCAGTGCAACAATCACAACAAATTGAACCAATCCAACAACCTCAGCTTTTGATACATCCATCTTTAGAAATCACCCTTTTTCCTCTTGTTTTCATTAATCTTGATGATGATGATACTGATAATGATGATACGAAGATTTCCAAAATAGATGAAGAAGTGCATAATGATTTAAATTATTTATTTTCATCCACAATGAGCTTAAATGATACATCCTCTCCACCAAGTGAAGAACTTGGTACGACTCTTGGTTCGACGCTTGCAATTATTCCTTTGGACATTCAACCACCCTCGCATTACACTAAACATGATTGGGAGGTGAATGGCCTATTAGATGGTTGACTTGCATTCATCTAACTAGCCTTTTTTATTTTCTCTTTTTATTTTCCTTTTCATGTGTGTATCGTGTTCCCCCATATCGTGTGTTTGATGTTCTCTCTCTTTGTACACTTATTCTATTCGTACCTCTATTCTTCTATTCGTCGTGCATTGTATTTTTCTCTTTTTGTTTTGTGTTCTCCTTTTGGGGATGACACAAAGCATATATATTCCCTATGCCTCTTCCATGTTTACCCAAAAGGTCCTTGTCTTTTTCTCTTTTTGTTTTGTGTTCTCCTTTTGGGGATGACGCAAAGCGTAGAGATGCCCTATGCCTCTTCCATGTTTACCTAAAAGGTCCTTGTCTTTTTCTCTTTTTGTTTTGTGTTCTCCTTTTGGGGATGACACAAAGGGTAGAGATACCCTATGTATCTTCCATGTTGACCCAAAAGGTCCTTGTCTTTTTCTCTTTTTATTTTGTGTCTTCCTTTTGGGGATGATGCAAGGCATCAAGACCAAAATGTCTCCTTCATGTTGACCCAAAAAAAATTTCATTTTCTTTTTCCTTTTTCATTTCCTTTTCACTTGTGTTTTCCTTTTGGGAACGATGCAAGGTGTTGAGACCACAATGTCTCTTCCATGTTGACTCAAAATAGACTTTATTTTTCCTTTGTTTTCTCTCTCTTTGTATCATTCTTCGAGTTCTATGTGCTTTGGGGAATGATGAAAGTTCCAAGCTCTTTCATAAACACATTGCAGCAACGAACATATTGACCCCAAATCCATAGATCCCTTATGTGTTTGGTGTGCTTTCTTTTCTGGGGGGCAACCTCCTTTTCTTTTCTTTTTCATATTTCTTGACATGATGTAGCCTCACTTCGAAATGTATGACTTGGCATAGGGATTTCCAAGTTGGCTCTCATATCTTGTTTTCTTTTTTTTTTCTTTTTCTTCTCTTCTCTGCTTTAAAGTAATTTCTCACAGAACGATGTGTATCAATTCCTTTAAAGTGGGGGGCATACATTACCATCAATTCATTTGCATTCTTGGTTCCTAGTGTATCCTTGTTGTTTTTGTGATGCATTTTCCACTTTGTGGATGACATTGGGTGTGATTTCCTTTATAAGTGTGATCTATCTTAGCATATTATATTCCTCTTGGTGGCTTGATGCGACACACTACATCCCCTAAGTTGTGAATATACTATTCTTTGATTGGTCCTCTCTTGGAGAGATTAGAAACAAAAACCCTAATTGACTGACCTTACATAAACTGAACAAGACTCCTTTAAATTTTTTTCACATTTGACATTTTACGTTTTACATTTTGCATTTATTTTTTCCACCTTGCATAGCACAACTTGCATGACTGTGGTACCTTTGTCTTTTTGTTCATGAACATTTTCTTTGTGGCACCTTTTTAAAGTTATCATCATGTGTAACTTTAATATGGTTGAGCAGGAAGCTCACCTAGCGACATGAATTTTCCCCATAGCCACTTTTATGTTTGTGAGTGCATACCAACTAGCATATAAATCTTACTTTTTAGGCTTTCTCACCCTGCGGACAACTAGTTCTATGGCCCCAAAGTGATTATACAGTTGGGTCTTCTCACCCTGTGGACAACTTGAAGTTCTATGGCCCCAGAGTGAGTACACATTCTCTTTTTCAAACAATCACCCTAGATCTCTTTTCACAACTAGTTGGATTGACGATCGAAGCTTCATCCAATTATTTTCAATACTTGTGTGTTCCTTTGTCCTTATGTTCAGCTTTCCATGGAATCTTCATCCTGGGGGCTTGATCATCCCTCTTGATTGTTGTCATTCCATCTTTCTAGTGTAAGTGCATTTGAACTCCCCCTCGATGTTCATGGCTACTTTAGTGTGAGTTTGAAATAGGTTCATCCTCTCACTAAAGTGGGGGCTAAATGTGTCATAGAAAAATGGCCCCTTATCATTTTTATGGCCATTTAGATCTTGTTTCATGGTGTTGGAACTATGTTGCTTTGATTTTATGTTGTAACACGACTTGAGCATGCTTATTTAGGTACTAAAACTCAAAGAACGACGTCTTGTGAAAATGTTGTGAAGTGTTGTAAGACATTTCTACATTCTTCTAGACTCTATTTAATACATTTCACCTAAAGATAACCTTTTCATAACTAAAAAAATCCTATTTTGAAGTGTTGTAAAGTCTTGTAACAAGCTTTCACGCTCTTCTAGGCATATTTTCACTATTTACACCCTTCTCATGCTTTATTTGGTCCCTTTATGCCCTCATAAGTTGTAATTAAGTGTATTTTTGGATGTTATCCCAACAAACAACATTAAATACAACATTTTTCTAGACACATGTTTTTAGGTCCTAGGTGGGACCCATTCGCCATGGGTGGCGAATGAGTCCCCCTTGGCCCCAAATTCAAAATATTTCAGATTTCCTTTTAGGATTTTATTCAAAAACACTTGATGTCGGCCTGTGATGAGGTATGAATAGATACTAAGGCACAAGAATTGTATAAATAAGTGATTTTTACCTCATTATACATCTCCTACAATCCAATTCATCAAGTTCACTTATCCACCTATTCACTCAAGCATTCAAGCATTTTACATCATCAATTCAAGAACTATTCAAGCACTTTGAAGCAGCCATTGACATTAATTCAGACTTGGAACATCAAGGGTTAGGTAAATCAATAGCACTTGCATGTTATTAGTTTAACTTTCTCTTTCATTTAATTATATTTTCAAGGGTTTAATTACCAAAAGTGGGGTTTGACCAAGGCAAACCCCTATTCACTAACCCTTAATCATTTTCCCCCTATTGCATGTTTGTTTGTAGCTCTTTGTATGCAGATTTGAAAGGTTATTAGGTGTTGAAAACTGATTTCCAAGTCAACTAGGTGCTTCAAGTCAACTTGAGTCAAATTTAAGCTTGGAGAGAGTTATTTGTCCGTTTTCTGAAGAACTGACTTCGACAACCTGACAAGCAGACATTTCCAAATCTAGTGTTGTAGAGTTGTCTCCTAATTTTTTAGAAATTTGGGAGAGGACTGATTTTCCACATGTGGCGAATGAGTCCCACCTTAGGACTGAAAATCTAAATTTTGTTAGATTCTGGATCCCGACAAACAGAAACCAACTACCGACACTTTTTCACTAGGAGGAGGACTGATTCTCCACCCTAGGCGAATGAGTCCCACTGTGAAAAATTAGTGAATTTATCTAGCATCCAAGACACTCTAGAATCATTAAAATTTTCCCAGGTGCACTCTGATTTGATCCATCTTTTCCTATTCTGCATATTTCATTCATTTTCTTCATTGTTTGCATATCACAATGTGTTTTCAAACATAGTTGTAATTGCACTTTTATATTCATTTTCATTCATCTAGATCAGTCCATTTCATTTAGTTAAGTTCATTTAGATTCAACAACATTGCATACATCTTGATTTGAGTGAATCATAAGAATTTTTGGCCATATCTCTCTCCTTTTAGGTGAAAAACCCTAGAAGTGCAAGAGTAGTCCATAGGGTCCCAAAAATCTATGTTTCATTCCCTTTTAGGATTTTCCATGTATATTTGGTGTCTTCTCATGTGTATATGATTTAAGTTCTCTATTAAATCTTGTCTGCTAGTTTAATTTGAAAAAAATTACACCAATTCACCCCCCTCTTAGTGTATTACTATTCTTTCAACAATTGGTATTAGAGCACAAGTTCCTTGAAGAAAGTTTTAAAAAATTGAGGTAGATCTAGTTGGAAGAACACTATGGTAGGTGTTAGCGAATGAAATGGTCACCTAAAAAAACAAAAATTGACTTTTGTTCACCTTGAAGCATTGAAACAATCGATAACAACTCTGGAAATTTTGAAATTGTATTTGCAACTTTCCTTTAAATTTTGGAGGTACAACTCCCTCTTATGACCTTCATTGAATTAGAAAAGACTGAAAAATAAAGCAAGGGTGTTATCTTAACGAAAAATAGTAAGGTTCAAATGTCAGTTCATAAATATGATACTAACGCAGATGTAAAAGAAGGAAGCCATACCCAATCAATGCAAAGATTGAAAAACCTATGATTGATATAACATGACTGATGAGTTCATACTATAATAAATGGATGCCATCAAGTGCATCTCACAAAGAATATCTAGAACTCTAACACACATGATACAAAGATCAATACACTAAGCATCCCATTCAATTCATAATTCAAGGATTAAGAATCTTCACAGTATGAATTAATATCAAATTCCTCCTCAAAAGTATAACCAAGTGCCTTTTTTTTTAGAGAAAAAACCCCTTCTCCCTCGGCTTAATCATATATATAGCTAAAGCATTCCCTCAAACCAATGCTAAAAACATTACTAAATCTGGCATCTTCTTGTCTTCCATTGTCTTTTCAGAGACTACTAAAGATCAATCAAAATAATTAAATCTGAGAAATGAAAGGGAATTAGGTAAGAAAACTAATCTTATTTACAGCAATGGTTGCTGAATGACCTTCACACAAATGAATAATTAATGAATCATTTGGAGAACATCATAAAGTAGTACGTGTATACTGCCAGCTAAAGATATGATTTAATGTTGGTTTTAAATCAATCATTAATTCAAACCAAGTTATCATCCCACCAAATCTAAGAGGAAGTGCAAATGTATGACCAAACTTCTATAAATTCAACCAACGTCACCACTCTTCATCATTTAGAAGCATCCAACATAGTGAGCACTTAGAGTGATGACAATTCTACAAATGATCTCATCATTTTGGAGGAGATTGAATGTAGTCTGTTGTTCAGGCACCTGTTAGATCAACTGAAGGAAGTCTTTGTGATACAAAGTGATTTGGAAGAATAAGTACTTCATAGCATACTGGGAAAAGAATTTATGAGCTAGGCACATGTACACAACACTACCACGTTGGAGCATTTTGTGTACATAGTCATCAAGACCTCTAGTCATTGCGACTGGGGTGTACAAGAATTAGAACATTTGGTGAGGCTTGAATTTCATCATTGTGTCAATGTAGCTATCACTAGGATCAGTCACTATCCTCAGAATGGACTAGTAGGCGATGCCATTTGTATAGTGTCAGCTCTTCAGAATGAGACTGTGGAGGAAGCAATTGCTCTTCTTCATGCAGGAATTGTGATGAATGATATGGGGCTCTTTGCCCAATTTTTACAATTGCATGATAATTTTCTATCCCTTGCTTAGCTTGAACACCTTCAAATTGTGGTTGAGGGCATCCAAGTCTTGATGTTTGCTTTGTGTGTCTAAACAAGAATATCTCTCTTTTTGCTTTTGTTATCAATATCTACTAGTTAATTGAATCACCCAATTTTGTAGTGCCAATATGATGTATACACACACACATATATAAATAAAATATCTTTTACTATCTCTGTGTTACTGTATGCATGGATTTGTTCATTTTATTACTAAGATTAAATCTGACTTTCTTCATGTAATGCACTAATTTTATAAATCAATACTCATTGATCTTCATTAACTAACTGAAAGCGCTTCCAGGTGGGAAAACGGGTTATTCATTGAACTTGATAAAATGCTGCTTAGGTTTCAAAGATTTTGAGAAATGCCACACATAACATAACTTTTACAACATAAGCTAATGAATGACCTCTGACAAATGGTAATTAATCACATGGGTCACCGACACACGAAACTTTTCCCTTAAATGAGGAAATAGGTTAGGTCAAGTCATAAACACCGCTTAGACCTAGGGAATAACAACATAAGCGATGAGGTGGAAAATTAGAAAAACTAGAAAAAATATCACTTGGGTTCGAAATGAGCAATAAACCCCTACCTGATGTAAGATTTCGACACAAGGAAAAGTAATACAAGGAAAGAATCAAATTTGAGGTAACAGTGGCTTTGATTAGGGATAAGTACTGCAAAGGATGTAGCGAACCCAACATGTATGACCAATCTTTATCCATTAGGCACAGAATTAGGATGAGAAGGAGAACAAGCACAAACAACAAGCCAAAAAAATGAACACACCAAAATTGCAACTATTTACAAGGCAGAGCCAACCTTTCAGAGATGGGAAGGAAAGGTAGAGTGATCATACAAACCCGTTCACCAGCTGAGAGAAGAATATCCCGCTCTTGATAAGACCCACCTTTCTGTAAATCCTCTGAAGCAAATCAAGAAATATAAACACCCCAACATTGATACAAAATAAATTGAAACCAATATCAAATGATCCTCCAAAAATCCATTTTTCATCGAAAACATCTTCCTGTTTCCATTTAGTTAACACTAGATCCTCCTTTATCAATTGTTTTTCAATATCAAAACTCATCAAACCAAATGTATCCAATTATAGGGAGGAGGAAAAACTTGGCATATCATCATTCTCTTCCTTTGACGAGGGATTAATGATTTACCATATGTTCTCATGGTTATAACCATCCTCTATTATTGAAGAACCAAATTCCACTTTAGACATAGATAGGTCAACAACAAAACCATTAAAGAGAGGATTATTATATACTCCAAATTATCAAAAATAAATAGAGGATTGGAATTGATTGACTAGTCCATCTTTTCTTGGGAAGTACCATATGTGAGACCTTCATTTTCCTCTAGATGAAAGCATGTTGTCTCATCTTCCGCTTCTTCAAAGAAGAATGCTTTGTATTCAGGGACAAAAAGGGAATTTGACACTAGATTCTTTAAATTGGCCTCAGAAGAGAAAGATTCATTCTTGAAGTGAAAGGGAGAGATGATTGGCATTCTTTTCTATGGCATATCATCTTCGTCATCACTAGATGAACTAAAATCAATCTTGTCCTCAAACGAGGTATATAAATTGAAGGCCTAATCATTGCAATATTGTTCATTCCCTTCATTAAACTGGTGCATATGGTAAAAAACTGTTAGATTAATATCTTCAATGGTTGGGTGAGGAGATTTTACCTCTTCATGGAATTTGACCAGGAATTCTGAAGATAGCTTGCAACTGACCTTAGGCTTCGCACTGTTACTTGGTTTCCATTTTCCCATAGCTATGAAATCATCCTCAACACTTATTGCTTCTAATTAAACTCTTTCAATTCCTTGAATTTTATCTCTTTTGAGGATCAATTGAATATCATGATCCAAAGAAAAAATAAATATGTGAAACTAGATCTCCTCACTGAGTTTTTTTGGAACAAGAATTCATTGAAGGAACCGATTGAAATGGTATACAAAATCCCTCATTATTTCACCCTTATCCTTCATGATCTAAAAAAAAAGTCATAGGGTGGCCGCAATATTGATTGGAATTTTATAACATTGGAGAAACTTTGTTTTAAGAACATTCCATCTTGTAATTCTTCCCTTTTCAAGTCCCCTGCACCATTTTTTCACTTTCTCAATCAAACAATCAACAAAAATTCTCACAAAAACATCTTCTTGAATTCCTAGAATTCCACTTATTGCAGTCATAGCTAGGATGTGTTCTTCAAGGTCTTGTTCATCTTGACCAAAAAATTTAGGAAACCATTTTTGGGAACCATTGGGTAAGTCATCATATTGTGACAAGGAAAGAGGGACAAAGTGATTACACCAAATATTCAAGGCCATGGATGATCAGAGTCGTCAACTCACAAGGGATTAAAAAAAAGAATAGGAAAGAAAATTCCTAGATTAATTTCTTGGTGGTGGACGAGACGGAGGTGGATTCCTAGGTTGATGGAGGGGTGGGCCCTATGGATGGTGGAATGGTTGATTAGGCTAATGATCAAGATGATGGGGAGGATTTTCATAATACATTAATACCAACCTTAGAGGGAATTCTACTACAGGTGTAGGTGGGCACTGGGCTAATTCTTCCTCTTCTTACAAGGCAAGATTCGCTCACATATAATCTGTTGCATTCCTCCTATATCTCTAGGCGAGTGTATTCAATTGTGAAATGACGTCTTCTTGTTCTGATCCTACCCAATCTAAATATGGCTACAAAACAACAAACACATCATTATGAGGAAGTATCTTCTTTTTGCATGAAGCAACAAATGTTGTTAGATATTTTCAATCAATTCATTATCCCTAGTTGAGTTGCCAAAAATATATTAGTGAATGAAATGGTCACCTAAAAAAAATAATAATAATTTGACTGTAGTTCATCATGAAGCACTGAAACGATCACTAACAACTTTGGAAATTTCACAATTGCATTTGCGAATTTCCTCTAAATTGTGGAGGTACAACTCCCTCTTATGATCTTCAATGAATTAGAAAAGATTGAAAATAAAACAAGGGTGTACTTTTAACTAGAAAGCAGTAAGGTTCAAATGTCAGTTCATAAATATGATACTAACATAGATGTAAAAGTAGGAAGCCATAACTAATCAATGCAAAGATTGAAAAACCTATGACTAATATAACATGATCGATGAGTTCATATTGTAATAAATGGACACCATCAAGTGCATCTCACAAAGAAGATAGAACTCTAACACACACGATACAAAGATCAGTATGCTAAGCATCTTATTCAATTCATTATTCAAGGATTATGAATCCTCATAGTAAGAACTAATATCAAATTCCTCCTCAAAAGTACAACCAAGTTCCTTTTTTTTTGAGAGAAAACACCCCTTCCCCCTTGGCTTAATCATATATATAGCTAAAGCATTCCCTCAAACCAATGCTAAAACTCTTACTAAATCTGGTGTCTTCTTTTCTTCCATTGTCTTTTCATAGGCTACTAAAGATCAATCAAAATAATTAATTTGGGAAATGAAAGGGCATTGAGCAAGAAAACTGATTTTATTTACACCAATGGCCACCGACTGACCTTCACACAAATGAATAATTAATGAAGCATTTGGAGAACACCATAAGGTAGCATGTGTATACTGCCAGCTAAAGATATGATTTAATGTTGGTTTCAAATCAACCATTAATTTGAACCAAGTTATCATCCCACCAAATCTAAGAGGAAGTGCCAATGTCTGACCAACCTTATATAAATTCGACCAACGTCACCACTCTTCATCATTCAGAAGAATCCAACATGGCAAGCACTCAGAGTGACAATGATTCTACAAATGATTTCATCATTTTGGAGGATATTGAATGTAGTCCATTGTTCAGACACCTATTAGATCAATTGAAGGAAGTCTTGTGATACAGAGTGAGGTGGAAGAAGAAGTGCTTCACAACATATTGGGTGAAGCGTTTCTAAGCTAGGTGCATGTACACAACACCACCATGTTAGATCATTTTATGTACATGATTATTGGGACCTCTTGTCACCACAACTAGGGTGTAAGAGAATTAGAATGTCTAGTGAGGCTTGAATTTCATCATCATCTTAATGTAGCTATCACTGGGCTCAGTCACTATCCTCAGAGGGGATTGGTAGGAAATTCCATTTGTATAGCATCAACTCTTTAGAACAAGACTGTGGAGGATGCAGTTACTCTTCCTCATGTGGGAATTGTGAGGAATGATATGGGGGCTCTTTGCCCAATTTCTGCAATCACATGATAATCTACTATACCCTACTTAGCTTGAACGCCATTAGATTGTTGTTGATGGCATCCGAGTCTTGATGTTTGCTTTGTGTGTCTAAACAAGAATATCTCTCTTTTTGATTTTTTTATTGATATCTACTAGGTAATCAAATCACCCAATTTTGTAGTGCCAATGTGATGTACACACACACACATATATATACAATATCTTTTACTATCTCTTTGTTATTGTATGCATGGCTTTTTTCATTTTCTTGCTCAGATTAAATTTGGATTTCTTCATGTAATGCACTAATTTTTTAAATCAATACTCACTTCTCTTCATTAACTAACTAAAAGTGCTTCCAAGTGGGAAAACAGGTTATTCATTGAACTTGATTAAACATCGCTTAGGTTTCAAAGATTTTGAGAAATTTCACCCATAACATAACTTGTAACATAAGCTAATGGATGACCTTTGGAAAATGGTAATTAATCACATGGGTCACCAACACACAAAACTTTTCCCTTCAATAAGGCAATAGGTTAGGTGAAGTCATAAACACCACTTAGACCTAGGGAATAATAACATAAGTGAGGAGGTAGACAATTAACAAAATTAGCAAAAATCTCTCCCCAGTTCGAAATGAGCGATAAACCCTTGCCTGATGTAAGATTTCAAGATAAGGAAAAGTAAGACAAGGAAATAATCGAATTTGAGGTAACAGTAGGACAAGAAAGGTTCTTATTCAAACAAAGCACTTTTGTTTTATGGAACTAATTATGATTTTTGGAAAATTAGAATGGAGACTTACCTAACCTCTCTTGGATTTTATGTATGGCTATATATTGTAGATGGCTACACAACACCAACAACTCCTCCCACTACCTCACCTAATAAGAAATATTGTGAAGACAATGCCAAAGCTAAAAATCCTATTCTATGTGGTCTAACCAACACAAAATTGGTAAAATTCATGCATTGTAAATCTACCAAAGATGTATGGGAGAAACCACACAATATCTATGAGGGTGATGATAAAGTGAAACAAGAAAAAAATCAAACTCATAGAGGAAAATTTGAGACTCTTAAGATGAAAGATGAAGAAAATATTGCAGCATACTTACTTAGGTTAGATGAGGTAGTAGATGCAATTAGAGGACTCAAAGAACATGAAATATAAGGTAGTTGTAAAGAAAGTTCTAATGTCTCTCCCACAATGGTTTGACTCTAAAGTCTCTGCAATAGAAGAAACTAAAGATCTAGATAAGTTCTCTATGGATGAACGATTTGAGTCTCTAACTACATATGAAATGAGAAGTGAAAGTATAGGCTAACAAATAATGAAGCAACATTCAAGACTTCCAAGATCAAGAAGATTGAAGATGATTTAGAACCAAGTACCAATTCAACTGAAGAAGAAGCAAAATTTGTTAGGAAATTGAAGAAGGGATCTAAAAAATACAAAGGTAAGCTACCTTTCAAATGTTTTAACTATAGCCAGTATTGGCATGGTGTGATGGTTTATAGGTGGCATTGTTGTTCTTGCCACCAAGGTTCAAACCCCATTGGGGTGGTATTGTTGAATGGTTGTATCCGGTTCATAGCTCTGGTCAAAAGCGTTTACCCCTTGAATAAAAAAAAAATTTAACTATAGAAAAATAGGTCATTATGCCTCAAAATTTCCATTAAATGAAAATGAAAAGGGAGATAGTTTTAGTAAAAAGAATAATTTTTATGATGATAAAGAAATTAGTTCTTCATATGATTATTCTTCTGCAAGTGAACAAGATGAAACTATATTTATGGCTAAGGAAATCAAAGAATGTAAAGATTCTGAATCTAGGAAGAAGGTGAGGTAGATTTTGAAGGTGAACTAGTCTCTACCTTAGAAGTTTTGAAGGATGAAAGAAAATAAAATGAAAAATTATAAAAGTTAAGGATTGAAGAATATGAGAAATTTGTTGTTGACCTAAAACTATAGTTAGCAGAATCAAAGAGAATAGAAGAGGCAACTAGTTTGGATTTGAAGAAAAAAATAGAAGTGTCAAAAATTAGAGGACGAAGTTGTCTCTTTAAGGAAGGAATTAGAGAAGATAAATTTATAGTTAAATAGAAGTATCAAGCTTGGAAAGAGTTCCAAAGTTCTTGATGAAATGATTGACAACCAAAGATCCATTTTCAACAAGTTTGTTGGTTTAGGATATGAGGAAGACAAAATTTTCAAGGATGTTATCTCTAAAATGAATGCAACCACTTATAAGAAGCCTGAAGGGTCCATGAAGAATAAGAAGATTGAAGATCTCAAAAAAATTGATGATGGATTTATGAAAGTGAACAATCCAAAAAAAAGATTTAATAATCAATTTGTAAAACAGACCAAGTTTAATTATTCTTTTCATGGTTACTAAGTTTCATGTAATTAGTATGGGCTTAAAGCAATAGATTGTACAATTAGACCTTTTAGAAATGATAGACATAATTTTGGAAGCAAGATTCCTTTTTCTCCTTTAGTTGGTCTAAATGTTGTTTGGTTTTGATTGATTAAGTAGGGAAAGGGGCCTAACCCTTAAAAAAGAACATAACAGTCAAGAGACCAACCGCATGACAAAACAACACAACAGAGGAAGAAAAAAAAAGAGAACCACTTCCCCCAAACCCAATCAACCAAAAACCATAAGCCTATACCCACTGCATCAAGATTTATAAACCTATCAATAATCCCTAAGAGATATAACCAGTTCATCTTAATATCCATCCACAAAATCAAGTTATAATAGCATAACCTTAAAATAGTATCCAATCAATAACCAAAGTTCTTAATAGAAATAGAAATAGAGAAATAATAGTCCAGGAACCTATGGCCTATACCAACTAAACATCTGATAGAATAGCAAAAAAAATTAATGACCTAGCAAGTAACAAAAAATTAGAGGAACAAGCATTGAGGATCAAGCATCCTCAATCAGGCTCCATGCCTTCACTAGGTCTTCAATAGAATCTTCAAAATTATCTTTGAGCTCTCTTTTTCTAGAAAAATTGGCCTCATCTTCATTCACCTTTTTCCTTTGTTGTTTCTTTATCTTTCCTTGTCTAGAGATGGTGGCCATGACAAATTTTTTCATGACCGCATCCACAACCTTGCACAAAATCTTCACCACATTTTCAAGTGCATGGAACCTATTGGCATTATCATCTTTTTGCATCATTTTTTCCAAAAAATCCATCCTTTCCTCCACCCTTTGAATTTGAACAGTATTTAAAACCGACATGTTTTCTTTTAAATCTTCATTACCATGGTTAGTAATCTCCCCAACCTCTAGGTCATTGGTAGCATCACCTTTATAAACGGCCATATCAGTGTCTTCCTCAACATCCTACCCATCCTCTTGTTACGAATTATCTTCCTCCTCATGGCTAGATTCTTCCATTTCCTCTGACTTCAAATCCTCCTCTGAAAACTCACCACCAAGGCTATCCGACACTTCCTCAGATGATGAAGCCTTTTCTTCCATTGCCATCTTCTTCCCCTTACTGTCTAGAGACTCTTCCACATTATTTTCTTCCAAACTTTTAGATTTTTTACTATTTTCAGACCCCTTTGATGTAGCCAAAGCAAGCCGAGTTGATCTTTGACCCATCGGAGTGGAACATTCAAGCTTTTTGTCATTGTCATAAAGTATCATTATGATGTTTTTTATAATTGTAACAACTATAGCCATATCACCAAGTTTTGTAGAAATGTGTTTATAAAGCCTCAAGTAGGCAAGAGATAAAGAGGTTTAATTCTCCAAGGAAAAACATATTGGATCATGTGCATTCAAGTCAAAAGAAAGAGTTTTCATTTCCTAAATAGAAGAAAGAACTTGCACAGAGTTATGAGGAAAAGAAAAAAATCCAAAAAGGCATTGGAGAGAGAAGAAGACTGTGATGAAGATTGAAAATTCAATGATAGTTCAAATTTTTTTTTGTTCCAAAGTATAAGGAAATCCTTGGGTGATTGAAAATGGTTTCTCTAGTCATATGAATAGAGATAAGAGAAAATTCACTAGTTTGGAGAAATGGAATGGTGGCATAGTTAAGTTTGGTGAGAATACCACTGTTAAGATAACTAGAAAAGTTACATTACGCATAAGTGGTAAAACTATTGCTTAAGATGTTTAGTACATAGAAGGATTAAAACATAACTTTCTTAGTGTAACTCATATGTGTGACAAAGGGAATAACTTGTTATTTCATGCTAGTGGATGTGAGATAAGAAAAGCTACCTCTGGTAGAATTGTTACTTAGGAAAGCAGAATAAACAACTTGTACCATTTGAAAGAGATGAAAAGTGGAAGATATCTATTAGGGATAACTGATGAAAGTTGGTTATGGCATAAAAAGGATGGGTCACATTAACTTTGGCCATCTTTTGAAGGTCAACAAGAAGAATGCAGTAGGCATATGCCTAATATTGGCAAACCAACAAGTACATTTGTAAAGAATGTCATGAAGGGAAGAAAACAAGGATCAGATTCAAAAAAAATAATTTCAACTTCAAAGCCCTTGGAGTTGATACATATAGATTTATGTGGACCAAAAAGAACTAAAATAATCAATGGAGAAAGGTATTTCATGTTATTGATAGATAATTCTTCAAGAATGACATGGGTAACTTTTCTTAAATATATATCTAAAGCTTTGAAAGGATTCAAAATTTTTAGGGATATGGTTGAGAATGAGATTGGTTCAATGATTAAATTTTTAAGTTCTAATAAAGGAAAATAATTCACATCTAATGAATTTGATAGGTATCGTGAAAAACATGGAATTAGAAGACATTTCTTTGCAGCTAGAAAACCTCAACAAAATGGAGTTGTTGAGAGAAAGAATAAAACTATTTAGGAAATGGCTAGAACAATGTTGAATGAAGCCAAACTTCCTAATAGATACTGGAAGGAAGTAATTTATACTACTATTTACATTCTTAACAAGGGACAGTTAAGAGTAAACCATGATAAGACTCCATATGAATTATGGAGAGGTAGACCTACATCTATGAAATATTTTAGAATATTTGGAAGCATATATTTTATATAAAGGGATGAAGAAACTTTGAGTAAATTTGAGATAAGATCTGATGAAGGAATATTTTTGGGTTATTAAACTACAAGAAAACCTTATAAGTTCTACAATAAAAGGTTATAGAAGATATAGTTGAAAGTGTGAATGTTATTCTAATTGAGTTAAGCATTAAATGATATGGGGAAGAATGATGAATGAGCAGTGGAGGAATGAAGAGAATGGACCAATGGAAATAGGAAGGAAGGAGGAAGAGCCTGAAAGGAAGGAAGGAATAGAGAAAAAGTAGACTTGGGAAATTTTTCCAAGGCATGTTGATAAGAATGTCATAGGCTCAAAATGGGTATTTAGGAATAAATTGAATGAAGATGGGTAGATAACTAGAAAGAAATCTAGATTAGTCTGCATGGTCTATGCTCAAGTTGAGGTATAGATTTTGATGAGACATTTTTTCTTGTAGCTAGGCTTGAAGCCATTAGAATGTTTCTTGCATATTCAATTTATAAAAACTTCAAAGTGTACTAGATGGATGTAAAGTCTACATTTCTTAATGGTTATCTGGATGAAAAATTTTATATGGAGAAACCTAAAGGATTTAAGATGATTGAAGACAAATACTATGTGTATAGATTGAAAAAGGATCTATATGCCTTAAAATAGGGCTTGGTATTCTAGGTTGGACAAATATCTCCAACAACAAGGGTATAAGAAAGTTATTGTTGACAACAATGCATAAAGAGTTTGAGATGTCCATGCTAGGAGAATTAACATTTTTTTTTGGTTTACAAGTCAATCAGTTAGATAAAATGATTTTTATTTCTTGGACCAAGTACATGTGAAGGAAATTATGAATAAATTTAAGATGGAATATTGCAATCCAGTTAGTACACCTATGGTCGTTGGATGTAAGCTTAGCAAAGATGATAAATCTGATTTAGCAGATTGATCATTATATAGGTCCATGATTGGAAGTCTCTTATATCTTACAACAACAAGGCTTGATATCATGCAAGATTTTTATATGGTTGCTATATTTCAAGGTGCTCCTAAGGAGACACATGTCAATGTTATTGCAATTATGTTGCAGTAGTGTTGTCATTGATTTCAATAGTTGTTGGTGTTGATCATTGATGTCAACAGTATGGAGATGGTTGGTGCTAAGTTCTTGTGCTAGTATGGATATTTTATGGTTTGATAAGGTTTTTTGGTGCTATCATTAGTGTTTTCATTGAATTATTGTATGGTTTTGATGGATAAGAGGTAAAGTTGAAGTAATTTCATTTGGTTTTCAAGAGCTTTTGAAAAAAATGAATATAAAGAGTGTATAGTGTGACAAAGAAGTGTTCAGTGTTGTGCTGTAAATTTCTTCATGGAACTTGAAGATGTGCTTGTGTGGTTTGGATATGATGATAAAAGATATTCATATGTTCTATATCCAAAGTTTTAGGTTTTGGATCATATGACAGTGAAAGTTATGTTTGAAAGTTTTTCTATCTATATATAGAAGGTTGTTTGGGAGAAATGAGATTGCTATGCATTTCTCCATAGTAAGATTTCTTTTATTGTGGATTTGGGAATGTGGTTATACTATCTGTAACTTCCCTTGAGATTTCAGGTGTTGAGGTGTTTCACAAGGTTGGTTAGTAAGTTGTATGTTTGTGCTAGTGTGTCTGGTTGCACATAATGAAAGTATTCTTTGTTTTAGGAAGATGTGGCAAAGTTGTAGAATATTCTAATGATTCTGGAATATTCAGAGATGTTGTGTGGATGTTTTGAAGTGTTGTTGTGTTGTACACATGACTTGAAGAAGCATGTATGTGGTCACTTATAGTGTTAGTTCAATTTTGGTTGACTTGTATGTTAGTTATTATGGAGTAATTTCGATTTTCGTGACGCACAATTTCGTGCAAATGCGGCGTACGGGATCATCCCACAACCTCGCGGTTGTCCCCACCTATCATTCAAATCTCAGCGAACAATCCTTTGCCAAACCCATTCGGTGCCGCAACACTTTAAAGCACATTCATCGCACCAATCGGTGACCGGTTTCCAGGTCAAGCAGATGGCACAAACATGCTGCGAACTACCGGAGACGCGTGATCCAGTGAAAAGTTGAAAATTTTATTAAGTGTGGTTCGAGGGTGAGTGTGATCGCGGGGGTCCAAAAGTGGTGATATGACAAAATGTGGTTGATGAGTTTTTAGTCCGGGGACCGACAAAACAAAAAGGGGATTTATTGAGAAAATTTTGGATTTCCAAAATATAAGATATGCCCTTATTTGGAATTAAATAGATAATTATTATTGATTTTATACATGCTTTCCGACCAAAGTCCGACGATAGGCTGGCTGGAAAACATGGTATAACTCTTTAAATGAATTTCATAAATTTTGACCAAGTTATGGTATTAAACAAACAAAGTTTAATATTTTTAATTTTTTTTAAAAAATTCATAACTAATTACAAAAAAAAATGTGGCACATCCAGGCATGTGTCCTCTACTTATACTAAGAGTTTCAAATAATTTTATTATTTGTTGCTTGTACTTAGGTTGGTTAGACATACACCTGCTTTTTATTTTTTCCTGAAAATTTAGTATTACTACATTGAAGTTTCAAATTTTAACCTAATAAATTTACTTTTTTCCAAAAAAGGAACATCTTAGAAACTACATGCAATTTGCTACAAATTTTGTTCTTACATATTTTTCAAGTTATGCTAATAACTTATTCAAATTTTTAAGTCAAGTTTCCTAACTCTATTTTTCTAAATTTTCATTGCCACTTAAGGACCTAGTTTGGACCCCCATGATCCTACACTAACCCTTGAATGTGAGCTTAATGCCTATGACTTCGATGCGGTGAGTAGAAGGGTCTTCATTTTCAATGTGCTTGAAGTTTCTAAAGGAAATGAACTAAAGGCTGTAGATGACATAAAGTTTTAGTGCTAGATTTCTCCTATTGCCTTGAGATAGTGAAATAGTCTTCTTTTATCTTCTTTATTCTTGGCAGTGAGCCACTCGACAGTGAGCCTTTCTTCTTCTTCTAGGCAGTGAGCCCTTGGTAGGGAGCCTAAGTGTATTCAGTATTGTAATTCATATATATGTGAGCTAATCCTCACCATGGCTTTTCCCTTATATTTTCCAAGTAAATATGGTGTTCTTATGTGTTTGGATGTGTTTTCATTATTGTTTCATATGTTTACATTCTACTAATACATGATAAGGGTTTAAGGGATAATAAGGGTTTGAATGATATTAAGGGATTGAATATTTTTAATTATACAACTTATTCACCCCCACCCTCTCAATTGTAAAGAGGCTAAGGTAGTAGAAAAACTTCCTACACTAATCTTGAGAGGAGAATAAAGCAAAACTTTTACAAATATTTAACAGTTACATAAACTTAAACATAAATAAACACAAATATCATGTAAACCACGACACAGTGATTTACGTGGGGAAAACCATTTTGGGAGAAAAACCCCACATTCCAAAATCCACCCAATATATTGTTTAGTAAATAAAAAAGATTACAATATACTTGCAAAGCAAGCTTCTTACAGGAGTATCACAACTCAGAGATCAAGAGACAACATGACCACTATTAGACTCTCAAAATACATCACCGTCTCTCTACTACAACCATAATACAATGCCCTCATAAAATAGAGTTACATTCTAGGGAAAGACAAGCCAACAAAATATCCACCATTAGATCTAAAACCTAATAATTAACTATCTAGATTTACAATGTATCATTTATTTAATGTCTTTTGGCCATTTTAGAAGTTTCCTGAGAAAGTTAAAAAAATAATTATTTACACACATCCCACTTCTCCCCCTTGATGCCATTGTATATTACACCTATCGGTGTAGCTAAGAGATATATATATATATATCCTATCAACAATAAACTTTATATAATTTCAAGGTTGAGATGTACATTTTCCCAAAAAATATCCCACTTGTTGAACACCTTGCAAGAGAAATGGGAGGGAGTAAACATTGTCTCTTAATTGTTAGGTGCCAAAATGCTCATAATATCTTAACACCATCAAAACTTCTCTGTTCTCAATAGCTTAGTTAAAGAATCAACAATATTCATCAAAGTCTCCACCTTAACCAACTTCACCCTACCATTCTTGACCATATCTCTAAAAAAATGATAATGTACATCAATGTGCTTGGTCCTGGCATGAAATGTTGGGTTCTTGGATAGACATATCGCACTTTGACTATCGCAATAAATTGTCACTGCACCTTGTTTTATTCCAATATCTGACCACAGTCTCTCAATCCAAATGGATTCTTTACAAGCATGAGTAGCTACCATATACTCTGCTTCAGTAAAGGACAAAGAAACCATAGCCCGTTGCTTACTCATCTAATTGATTGCACCATCGAATAATGTAAACACATAAATACTAGTGGATCGTCTACTATCAATATCACCTACCCAGTTTGAATCCACATAACAATGGATATTAAGAGAAATATCATCTTTAGTCATATTACTATGATAAAATAAGGAATAATTTGAGGTACCATGCAAATATCTGAAGACCCTTTTAACCGCATCCCAATGAACTCTACCAGGATTAGACATATATCTAGAAAGAACTCCCACTTCTTAGGAAATGTCTGGTCTAGTGCAAACCATAACATACATCAAACTTCCAACTGCACTTTGGTAAGGAACTCTTCTCATGTCTTCCATCTCTTATGGAGATGTTGGACAATTTGAAATAGATAACTTTGTTCCAACTGAAATAGGAACACACAATGGTCTACAATCTTGCATGTTAAATATCTATAAAATTGAATTGACATACTTACTTTGGACAAGCCATATATTTTTGTTCACTCTATCTCTTTTAATTTACATCCCAAGAATGTGTCTAGTTGCACCAAGGTCTTTCATTTCAAATTTAGTAGCAAGTTGAGATTTCAGTTCTGAAATCATACCTTCCCTTTGCCAATAAATAACATATCATCAACATATAATGCAATAAACAAGAAATGATCACCATAAATTTTATAATAAACACAATGATCTTATTTAGAATACTCAAATCCCAAACTCAACACATATGCATCAAATTTCTAGTACCACATCCTTGGACTCTATTTTAAGCCAAACAAAGATTTCTTCAATTTGCAAACTAATTTACTTTTACCTTTCACCACGTAGTGCTCTAGTTGTGTCATATAAATATCCTCCTCCAAGTCACCATGAATGAAAGCAGTTTTCACATCCATTTGCTCAACCTATAAATCATAAGCAACAACAATAGCAAGCACAAATATAATGGATGTCACTTTGCAATAGGAGAGAATATCTCACCATAATTAACACCCTCAACTTGAGAGTAACCTTTTGCAACCAACCTTTCTTTGTACTTCTCAATACCTCCATTTGAACCAATCTTTTTCTTGAACACCCATTTGCAACAAATAGGTTTTTGTCCTTCAGAAAATGGTACAAGATCCCATATATCACTTTTTCAAAGATTCCATTTCTTCATCCATAGCAATATTACATGATTCTCCATCATTCATACCTAATGCCTCCTCTGTAGATTTGGGTTCATCCATGTTAGTATTCAAAGAGAAAATAAATCTCTAATCATCAGGTTTATACCTTTCAAGGGGTTTTCTATTCCTTGTAGACCTATGAACAATTTGAGTTGGAGGTTCTTCCTCCTCTTCTAAAGATCTAGAGCTAGATGAGCTCTCCTCAACTTCTTGTCTATCCTTGGCATTGATTCAACTTTCTCAGGCGTAGAAGGAAATTGAATCACATCTTCCTATTTACTTTGTTCTGGCTACAATGTAATGAAGAAGTCTTAGTTTCTCTAAAATAGTTCCTTCTACTATATAATACATACATTGCAATAGGTTCACATTATGAGGAATACCTAGGCTGACCTCCATTTTGGTTTGCACAATTTTGGCTTGTACCTGATCTTGGCCAAATCGGGATTTCATTGTGTTTGTTTTGGACCTTAGAAGGTCTTGCATTGGTGTGTTAAGTTAGTCTCTAGGACTAAAGTTCATTAGATTGTCAAGGTTGTTAAATTTTGGCTTTACTAAACTTTGGACATCATATATTATGTTACAAAGCATTTAGTGTATTGAAATCGCATCATCATTGTTTAAAAGATGCCATGGGCAGTCAAGAAGCTGTTGGTACGATTTTAAGCAGATCAAGGTCCTAAAATTAAGGTTAAAGGCAGAGTGGCATGATTGCATGAGGAACTTGTTAGTTTGCATGCACTTTACTTGTCTTTGAGAATCCCTTGAAATCAGGGAAATCCTCGAGCCGCTGCCCTTGAATGATGGTAATGGCATCCCAAATAGGGGGAATGGCTCGTAGGAGAGTTAGTTAGCATGCTTTGTAAAGACAGATTTTGGTGAATAGAAGGGAATTGGTAGATTTCGACATTTTCTGTGTTTTGCATAAAACCCCGTGTGTTTTTAGTATTTTGATAATTATGTGTTATATGCATTGATTTGGAAATTGAATCAGAGTTCCTTTAACATTTTATAGAATCTTCTCCTTGTAAATAGTCCATTGGGTAAGGTCACATGCATTAGAGTTAAGCTTTAGATAGCAAGGAATAAATCATGACTATATTTCCTGTGTCTGCCCGTGAGTTTTAGAGACAGTGAAATCAAATACTTTGTAAATACTGTTTATTCATTGTAGTGGAGTTCTTAGCATATTGTTGAGTCATTTTCATTCGGTGTTCAGGTTACTTAGGATAGTATTGTAGTTTTGGCTTCATAGATTAGGGTTTAGGAAGCTTTGTTATTGCAGTTTTGGACAGTCATATTTGGAATGACTCCCCCTTAGCCACTGATCACGGGATTCCCCTGAGACTGGTGAAATATGGGAGTGGATTCAGTCAGTTGTAAGTATTTGATAGTAGGTAACATGGAGCATGGAGCAGAGAGCTTAATACCCAAACCCTAGGCGAGCTAGGACTGCCCGGTTAGGGATTTGGGGAGTAAAGATTAAAGAACTTGGGCAGGGGAAGGAGTACCGTACGGCCATAGTACGGATTAGGGTGCATTTTTGTCATAGCTAAGCAATTTAGGGGGATTGAGGCCTCAACTAATCCATGTGAGGTAGATTTGAAGGAAGGAGAGTTAAAACCCTAGAAGATAGGGCAATTAGGCCTCCTCCCCAAGATCATAGGAAGGCATTGTACGGTACAGAAGAAGGCCATAAATTTGTTGCAAGATTTAAAAGTCCCAAAAGGGTATCAGGAACTCAAGTTTACTTGATAGGTTGTTTGGCAGATTTAAGCAAGAAAAGCAAAAATAGGACTGGTAAGGGCTACAAGGATTAGCCCCTCAAAAGACAAACTCTTAAAAGCGGTAGGAGTGAAAGTTGCAGAACCTTCAAGTTGGCCTCAAATGGATATGAAATCCATAAAATCAGTGTATACAACACCCCTGCTAGCAGTTCAAGCAAAGTGGATGAAAGTAGCATCTAGATCCTTCTAGGTGTAAAGGAGACAACAATTTTAGTGAGTGTTGAAGCCACCAAGGTGAAGCACAAGGATAGTAACTCTTGTGACAGAGTTAAAGGAGGGCTTAGTTAATGACCTAAGTTAGTTTAGAACCTTGAAGCCATCAGGTTCATGAGTGAAGACAGAGAGAAAGGACTTCTAGTTGGAGTGCAAGCACACCTTGGAGGTATCATACACCAACATTGATGACTCGACCATTCTTTGGATGGACCAATATGAATGATTAAGCACAACCATGGACCCTTCAAGAACTTGATAACTCAATTTATACAAAATGACACAAAATCTTGCAACATAACCTTGAATGTGATGGATAACTTGACTAGATGTGACCAAATAAACCCAAAGTTTAAAACGACAAGAGCATGAACACCAAGGTAATTATATTAGAGCAATCCCAAATGGAATAATTGAAAACTTCAATGATCAAACTTCTGAACATGAATGACATGGACATGGGATCAAACAATGTGCTAGAAACATAACTCAAACTTACTCCTTTTAGACCAATACATGAAAGATGGAAAAGCTAAGTCTAGAAGACAGAAGGTAAGTGTCGCTAATCTCAAAAATATAGAGCATGTTATGGAGACCACAACAAATGTCCCCCACCTTAAAAAAAAATAAAAGTCTTTCCTAGGACCTAGTTATAACAAATAAAAAATAATAATAAATGGTATTCCAAGACAAGGAACTCCTTATCAACAATAATGATAACATGTTGCATTATAAAGTTGATCATCAATTTCACTTTCAAATACATCATACAAAGTGGTCCAATCTTAATGAATTTAGAATAGGGAGATTACTTGATGAATAGTTTTTAAAGTTCAATGTTCATCCAAGCATGTAGAATTGTGTTCACACCAAAGTTAGCATAGGTCAATTTTTTAATGATATCTACATATATTTCACCTAGGTGTGTGGACATGATATTTTCCCTTCTCTTGTCTTATCAACTCATCTATTATAGCTTAGATGCCAAGTTTAATGACTTTAATATTCACTTAGGTAGAGGTCTTCCTTAGATATGATAATTAGTATCATTCAAAAATTCATATTTTGATTAATTACTTGGATATATCTTTATTGCTAACTAAGCATCTATAGCCTTGATAGAGTTTCCTTTGATACTTCTCTACGTAGCTTTATTGTCAACCAAGTGTTCATAGCCTTGGTAGAGGTTATTTAAATCACCTAGAATGAATGGGACACTTTCTCATTCTTTCTCTTTTACTTTTCTCATTTTCTCATTTAATAAGCATTGAAGCCTATCTCTAGTTTTTGGTCCACCATGATAATCAATCATTAACTTGATTTGAGGAATAATTCAATTTTCTATTTAACACATTGGTTATAGCCAGACCTTGCTAGATAGAATTGAGAAAATTTAAGGTGTAGAGAGTGAGGGATGAAAGGTATGCAAAATACATCTTGGAATTGCCTAAGCCTCTTTGAGCATGAATACAACTCTACACATCCAAACAAAATATTCATGAAACCTACACAACAGAAAATGATTCATCAAGAATGTAGAAGAAATAACCATCAATGAAAGGAACTAAAAAGTGTATTCAAACTAGTCTACAAGTCACATATGGTATTTTCAATTAACAAAGAATGGGAATTTAAAAATTGATTGATAATAATGAGGTTAGAAATAGATTAATTGGTCTAGACCATATCTACAAAGAAAAATAAAACAAAACAAAACAAAAATGTCAAACCAAAATAAAAATAAGATAGACTTCCTATCCTACTTGATTAGCATAAGCATGACACTTCAAGAATATAGTTAGTAAACCTCCCATTGCTTCATTTTGTCACCTTGTTTAGTAACAAGAGCTTTATGACCTAGTGGTCCTAAACACTACAAATTTTTCTTTAAATTTTAATAATTTATCCATTGCTCAAATGTAATATGCAGTCAACATTGGTCATGCAAACTTATTTCCGCAAATTTTCCTAGAAATCCAAGGATCAACATATCATGATTTAATTTATTGATTACCTTTAGAATATCTAATTCAAATCTCAACATAGATGGATAGAATGTTAGGGTGTAGGATTGGTGTGTTAATGACCTTTTTTGTTGTCATTCATGAGATGCTTTCAATTTTAGTTTTAAGAATATTGTAATTTTTTTATTCATATGCAATCACATTGTTGCTTTTCTCTCTCATAGGTGCATATGTGTTTATTATTCCACCTCTTTTATCCATTATGTTATAATATATTGTTATCATTCTCAATCATTTCTTCCCTAGTGTCAACTTTGTTTATGGGTTTGGTGATTTCTCTATTAAAAACATCACTAGATTCATGTAGATCCACTCTTTCACTTTCATGTGAATGAATTGGGACAACAATTCATGATCTTGATAAGCATTCATATTGGTTGACAAATGAATAACATAAAAACTTTGTTGGTTAACTCATTGAGATTTTTGTGGCATACACATATCTTGACTTTAGATAGGTAATGAGTAATTTTTATTGATTTGGCATTATAGATGTTCAAATCCAAGACTATTTGTAGTTGCGTAAGTTGGTTTAGTTAAGGATTGTAAAATGTTAAATATTGTCAATAATTTAATTGATTTGGTTGAGGCATCAAATTTAGGTGAGGGTAAAAAGTTGCTTGACTTTGTCACATGCCATACATATTAATGTTGGTTGATATAGCATCTGATTTTTTTGTGAGCTACAATACTTTTTTATTTTTCATTCCTTGTTGTGTACGATCATATCCTAATTGAGCCAACATTAGAGCCCTTTGAGATGTAGCTTCCACCATGATTACCTTTGATGTATCCATTATCAATGCAACACATGAAGGATCTAATCCTCATAAATGATGATTCAATAAATTAATTTGGCTTGGCCTATGCATAATGTTTACCTTTTCCTATGCATAATAAAATCATTGATTGAATTGGAAAAATGTCTTAATGATTTGTCTTCTTACTATTAAAAAATGAATGAAGGCTTCTTTTCAATCCATATTTTTTCCAAAATGTCTCAGGAATGCATTTTCCAATTTAACCCATGAATGAGTAGAATTCGAGGCAAGAGACATGCATATCATTGTGAGAGTTGATAGTGAACTCAAAGGAGATGATAGTAAGCTCCCACAACCTAGGATCAACTGCAAAAAAAAAATTCCACAAGAGAGTATGGAAAGAGAATGACTTGCTTTATTATGAATGCAACTTGATATAATATGATACAAGAGGCCTTGCTTATATAGACAAGGTGTGAGATAGGACTAGACAAGATCATGATGAGTGTCTTAATCATATGGCATGGAACAATTAAAGATAAGATAAGATAAAATCACATAACAACTAAGACTTATAGAAAGATTCCTAGACTCCTAAGAAAGCTTAACATGTGAATAGGACTTACTAGGTGAACTAGTTAGGTAAAACACCTTATTCACACCAACACCCCCCTTAAGTGCAACTTAGGGAGAAGTAGAAAAATGAAAATGGCTCAAAGATGATGTGAGGATGGGTCCTAGCTACTAGGTTATGTTAGGTACCCATTTACAAATGATTTCTCACAAAAAATAAAAGGAGAAAACTGACATGGGAAAAAAAAACCTCTCTAAAAGAGATAATGCATGAAAACAATCATGTACAAGTGATGAATGAAGGACTCAACATTACCACACAAGGTCTATATATCCATCACAAATATGCAATCAATATCCTCCTTATAAGAGGGAAAGATAGAGAATTTTTAGCTCCTCCGCAATGTGTAATCTTCTACATAAATGATAGATGTTTGAAGATAAAATATGATCTAATTCCAACAAACAACATTCCTCCCCTTGGGAAGAAACAAAACCATGTACAAATGTAGGAATGCTTCCCATTTTAGATAAGAATTGATAGGAAGAAAAATCCAAATGTATGATGATGATGTCTCCAAAATTTTCTCATGTCTCACCATATCCATGGAAGATGATGATGCCACAATCAAGTCAAGAACATGCCAAATCAACAAAGAAGGTGCCAAACTAGGATTATGTGGAAACTAATGATGAACAATCTCTAAAGAAAATGATGGTTTGACAACATTAGTGTAATGACTATCATCAAATAGGAGAGATAACCCCTCAAATGTGTCTTCTAAATCTGTAATATGAGATTCACAAAATAAAGTTGATATACCTATCAAATGGCTATCCCACAAATCTAAATTTGAAAGAAAAAAAATGATCTTATTGGAAAAGAATGGGGACAACCTCATGTAAGGAAGCTAAGGTAGTGGAACAACTTCCTACACTAATCTTGAGAGGAGAATAATGCAAAAAATTTACAAATCTTTATCAGTTACATAAACTTTAACAAAAATAAACATAAATATCATGCATACCATGACACAATGATTTATGCAAGGAAAACCATTTCAAGAGAAAAACCCAACACTCCAAAAGCCGCTCAATATATTATTTATAAATCACAAAGATTATAAAGTACTTGCAGAGCAAGCTTCTCACAGGAGTATCACCAACTGGAGATCCAGAGGCAACACGACTGCTATTAGACTCTCAAAACACATCACAATACACAATTGTAATGCAATGCCCTCATAAAATAGGGTTGCCTTCTAGGGAAAGTCAAGCTAATAACATATCAACTATTAGATATGAGACATAATGATAAACAATCAAGATTTACAATAATAAAATATAAATACAAATTTTCTTTCGGGGGTGCTGCCCTTGAGCCCCTGCTAGGGCGCACTGCCCCTGGATCCCAACCAGGGGGATGATCCCCCCATACCCCTCATGAGGGAGGCCCCCCCACACCCCCTCGTCATCATCAGATGAATAGTACCTTATGTATCAGCAGTAACTTATGTAATTGCAAGGTTGAGACACATTTTCCCAACATGTAAATCAATGATATTAGACAAATAATCAATGAGGGTGAAGGATCACCAACTATCTTTGAAGGAGAAGAAGGAGCAACTTGATATTTGGATGTATCCTCAGGTGATGGATGAGATGCACACTCAAGTAAGAGTTGGATGACATTATGTGGGAAATGACGACACAATTCATTCTCATTTTGATTGCTCCCACAATATGTGCATCAACAAATTTTATACATGATTCACTCCTAAAATGATCTAAGATCTCCAAAATTACAAAGATTAAAACCCTCAACAACAATTATAAAACCCCAAATATGATGTATACTAAAAATGAAGCCCTCCCAAAAAGACAACTTCTCCAAGTGTCAAGATGTCCAAAGTAATTAGTCACAATGTGATATTTGCAGAAAAAAAAAAAGTACCTGGGAAAGAATCTACAAAATGTGCATGGATAATACATAAGAGCTCTTCAATACCTTTCCAACCCTACAAGAATCACAAAAATCAAAGGTCTAGGAAAAAATATATGAGCTCAGAGCTTCAAAAGGGAGATTTGATTTCAATCAACAATAAAAATCACCAGAATAAAAATCTAATAATGAAACCTACACCACTAGAACATACATAGAACCAACTTTCCAACAATATCTTGTTTTCAATAATCAAACTCTTGGATCAAAATTTATGGTGATTTGAAAAAAGTTTCCCAATTAGGGCTTGAGGGGCAAAATTTGGCCCCCTAGGGGTTGGCAAGCAGTTGTCCCATACGACCAAGGGCTTAACATTTTTTTTAATCTTCCCCTAGTGATAATGACAAGGGTTTCATATTATTGATGGCCACAAACTCTTCACATTAAAATTCTTGCAAAAACCTCTCTTTTTTAAATTTTAGACATAAAAATTTGTCAACTGCACCAAGACATAGGGTGATGCAGAGCTTGCATAGTACATCAAATATTCCTTGCAAGATGTCACTTGTGCAGACAATGAATTGGGTGATGTCAACAATGGTATAGGCTGTATAGATTGTATAGACAAAGATTTTATATATTATGCCAAAACCTTAAAAAATGGCCCAAAGTTTCCAATCACCAAATATATCAAGTATTTTATATCAAAATAGGTTTTTTTGGGCCTTTTGAACTCAATGGTGATGTTTGTTTTGCCCCAAAGTGAACCTAGCAAAATCTCATGCCCAAATCACCCTAAAATTTGAGGAGTTTATAGATTTGGAGCTCTGATACCATGTAGGAGTTGTGATACCCAGGACCACTTACAAAATAAAGAACAACCTTCCACAAGAGAGTAAGGCAAGATAATGACTTGCTTGATTATGAATGCAACTTGATACAATATGATACAAGAGGCCTTTCTTATATAGGCAAGGAGTGAGATAGGATTAGACAAGATCTTGACAAGTGTCTTAAATGACATGAGACAACTAAAGATAAATAACATAAGATCACATGACAACTAAGACTTCTAGAAAGATTCCTAGACTCCTAAGTAAGATTGGCATGTGAATAGGACCTAATGTTGGACTAACCACCAACATCTCCCTTCAAATTTGAGATATGGACTAACCACCTCTGATGGATCCATTTATCTTTGGAATTTGTATTGGGCATTAACAGGTCGATCTTTTGGTGCAACAATAAACATGTGAACGAACAAATGGTATTAGAATCGTGATCGTGGGTTTGAATCCCCTCAAGTGATGTTGAAAGGGAGATTGTTGGACTAATCTCCAACGTCTCCCTTCAGATTTGGGACATGTACTAACTGCCTCCCATGGATCCATTTATCTTTGGCATTTGTATCGAGCGTTAATTAGTCGATCTTTTGGTGCAACAACAAACGTGGTCCAACACCTGCTAGGTGAACTAGTTAGGTAAAACACCTTACTCGCACCAACAATCATAAACATGTTGCAACCTAGAGAGTGTTAGCGAGCAATTGGCAAGAAAAAACCTCATTATTCATTTAATTTTTAATCACTAAATCTTTACAAACCTTGACATGATCAACAACATTTTAATTGACATGAGGGGAAAATATGGGTAACCAATTGCATGCATTCACAAGGATTTGGTGAAAACCCCTAGGTATAGACCAATCTTGCCATCAAGATGGAATTATCCCCTATGTTATCTAATGTACATTGAGTAAGTTGATATAAAATACTTTATTTGTTATTAGCTTTTTAGCACAACAGACATATATTTCCTTGTGCATAAATTTATGTTGATTTTTTTTAAGCTTTATAATTTTATGATTTTTTATATTTTAGAATGACAAATTCAAGTAATTTTGAAGGCAATTTGAATATTTAAAACAACAATTTGTACCTATGAACTATCCTAATATTTTGATTTGAGGCCCACTTTCTATTACTATTTCTATTTATGTGGGTTTTAACATACTAACAAATTGGAATGGCAAATGTTCCACTACATGGAAAGTGGCTAGCCTCAAGAGTCATCATTTATTACTTTCACAGGGCTTACTAAAATCCCTTATTTGGAGAGCACTTCAGCTGATCTATTCAAGGAGCTACACAAAATATCAGGAGTCATTCATGTGAAAAAGAGGCCTACTTAGTGTAATCCAATCACCATTAACTAATATAAACCTTCTATTTCATTTTTTAACCTGTTCATGATTCAAAACATCAATTAAAAAAAGCATACACAGTTGAATCCAAAAAAAATCAAACTAATGTTCATGATTTTCATTTCAATTTGTTGGACTTCCCACAAATGATTTTTAATATTAACTTGGGTCATAATGTGATCAAAATCTTTAAAACACCAATATGTCCTTTCAAATTAGAATTTTGTAGGGTGAAATACAAAACTTCATTCGTGAAAAATCATTCTAATTTTCAAAAGAATTCATTTATATTTTTTCACAGTTTTCAGTTTCACCATATATATAGGTAAAAGAGTTGATCCACATTTCAGCCATGTATGAATGAAATTTACCATTAAAAACTTAGAACTAACTTTATTATATTATCAATATATAAAAATAGTAAAAAAGATAGAAAAGTATGATAGGGCTAAAGAGAAGGAGAAAATGAAAAATAATTCAAACATGTCTTAATCCTCCTATGCACCATTATGTGCATAGATAAATTCAGCATGAAACCAATCCAAATGTGAGATAGTTCAATCTTCCAAAAAATTAAGAACCATGCATGTGATTATTGTCAAATTTTAGTGCACACAAATGTGTTTACGTCACAACACAAATCACCTCACCATCATTAAGGAGACATTACTGGTGTAAACACATGTTGAATCCATCAAATATTCAATGGATTAACTACATATAATTATGAAAAAAAAACAAATTTAAAGTGAGAAAATGCCATAACGTGAAACCCCAAAAAATGGACTAAGAGTTTGTGTATTGTATTTAAATTTGAGTTTCTATGGCTTTTCCAAGTCTTTACAATGAGTTGCAAGTGAGTATAAATAGACAGATTAAATGTGGAAGGCAAAAAGTCATTCCCTCCCAAAATTCACAAAAGACAAAATAGTTACTATGACTTATCCTTCACATTATATTCTTTCATTACATTCTAGTCAAAATTTGACTTGTAGATTCATGTTGTGCTCATGAAAATACTTCTCAAATATCTTACACTCTTTCGTGACTCCTACAAATTGATATCAACACTCCCATCCAGTACTAACTTGACATGCACCAGATCAAGCCCATCTTCACATTCAGCATCCTAGTCTTCACTCATTCAAAGAAAAAACAACCTAGCCCTAACTCAATATGAGGTTTTGCACCTTTGAAAGATTTTCTTCACTTCGTTTTCAACTGGTACTTAGTTCTTCCATTGCTTTAACAAATCACACTGTTTGCCTACATTCTTCATCTTCCGTGAATGGCATTTCTTCAGTATTCATTTGAAATGAGAATAATTAGAGCAGTCTTGTCCATTCTTGTATAGATCACCGTATGCTATCACTTTCCCCAAAAGAGGCAGAGACAGTCACATCTTCAAATTCGGTGGTATTCTAATTCACTGTACAAGCTTTATTGGCATTTGACCTCACAGTTTGGATCTAGGTGTTCTACAAGGTACCATTGGATAAGATATCTCACTCCATGAAAGAATCTAAAATATATGCACACATATACAATCTTATTGGATGCCTTGTCATCCACTTTTGCATCCTAGTGAGTAATGAGCTCATTTGGCATCTGAAGCAAACCTTCTATTTCACCTGCCTCAGTCAAGCCAAGGACCAGGAGATCCAAAAACAAACCATAATATTGCACAATAAAGGGTGCAAATTTATGTGACTCATATCCTTGTGTGGTAAAACCACAATGTTCTTTCTAGAAATGAAATCAGCAACATTCAGCACCAGTAAAAGTATGTTCAACGTTGTCAGCTCTATTTTTAAAGAACTTCCTCAAATTTTGTCGCAGCACCACAACACTTTAACCTTCACCAACATCTCATATATCCTGTAGATTATTTATGCCTTGACACCTTTCGTAAACCAATAGAGTTGGCTCTGAATCTACAGGTTTAATCCAATTTGGAAGGAAATTGCATTTGTCACTTTCATATCAACTCAGCAGAGTGGTCACCATCAACCATCTTATGTTGTGGACATCATGTCGGAAGAAGTCCATGGCATGTGATTTTGCGTATTAGCTTGTTGTCTTCCCATCTTCTTCAAGTCAGCCATTTAGAAATGTGATAGAAATTTAGTACAACCAAACAATAGGGACATCACATAGCTTTTGGATCCTAATGGTTGATTAAGAGGATCCAGACAACTCATATTTATGTAGTTTGCATTAACTCAAACCACTGTCTCAACAAAACTGCCAGTTTCCTTTTAATGCTTCAATGTTCTTCCAGATAATGTAATATGGGTAAGGAAATGAACCCAATTGCTTGGAGAATGTAGGTACTCCCCCTGTAAATGATACAGATTGCACATTCACTATCGATTCCTCTAGATTATCTGACACAATGAAGGCCAGTAGTTGTTTCCTACTCAAAACATCCCTGACACAATGCTTCAAACTCTCCTCTTCATATAAACGATCATCTCCATTTCACTAACATCTTCCATCATCATAATTTAATTGTTCATATTTAGGTTCTGACCACCCAGCGCTCGGGCTTGACTTTTTTCTCCTTTGCACATAATTGAAATTTCTCTCCCCCATAAAAAAATTGGTACTTCATGGTAAGAGTGTAAATCTACATTTCACCAAGATAAAGCAAACCCCATTACAAATGTTGCTAAGAATGGATATGACTTAATAGCTTCTTTGAGTCTTTTGGAAGTCAGGCAAATTGGCTACTTGATTCATATCTTCCTCTTTCTTTTGACAATAATAAGTAGGTCCTTCCCATTAGTTGGAGAACCATTGCTAGAAGCCACCAAGACTAAATTGTTTTTTTTCTCTATTGTTTTCTTCACATTTCTCTGGTCCCCTCGACCTGACAGCTTTGACACCTGCCTCTGTTTCAATCTCTGGGTCCCTTCTCATAACCTTTTTCATCTCCAGTTCAGACATGTCCACATCCATCTTCTCTGTCACAAAGTTGGCCATTCCATTGCTTGAGGCTACGAAGGTATTTCGAACATGGTTGCAGGTAGACCAAGTTCCCCGTTCTCGAATTCTACCAGTCCACAGTAACCATCTTGGAATGATACCGCAAAAAAACCTTGTATCAGATTACCATACAATGTTTGCTATTGCCGCATTTTGAAGCCCTCGCAAAGATTACGATGAGAGCGCTACTTTCCCCATAAATGTACAGTGAATTCAAAGCAATTTCTAGGTTACTTTCACTAATCCATTCTATGCATATCCAGCAACCATGGCATTCCACGAGATCACATTCCTTGAAGCCATTATGTCAAACAGTTCATGTGTTGGCTGTCATGGGACCACATTCCTTCAGGACAATCTCTCAAACCTTTCATGCGCCCTGTCGGTAATTCGTAAGGCATTAAATTGCGCTCCATTAAGCCTGGAGGTCGTACTTCCTTAGAAGTTTGTAAGACATTGAATTGCCATCCATTAAGCCTGAATGGACATCCATATGTAGATCCAAAGCTCCCATTTTGGTGTTGGTGCACGGAATGCTGACAAAGGTTGCTACATTTGGTTTTAAATCTGCCAGGCAGGCGTTTGCTTTAATGTTTCGAAAGCTTTTCATCAAACCCATATTACGAATATCTCATGGCCATGGTATTTTGACTTATGTTCGGAGATAAAAATCTGTATTTTTGCATTTCGAAGTTTGACCCTTCCATTCCGAACTGGATTTTGCATTGTAGGCGCAGACTCCAGTTTGTATCGTCTGGTGTTCGGAATGAAATTGCAAGTTGCACCTTCGATTTGCAATTTGCAAATCAGGTTCGAAGTCCAGTTTGCAAGGAAAAGTTCAAATGAAACATCAGAACCTTATAGGGGAGAGGGGCCAGTAGTCGTAGTGTGGGGTTTAATAGTCGTGCAGTCAATCGTAATTATAATACCAGTCTTACTGCATATTTATACTATATATTGTAAATAAATAGTCCAAATGTAAATAAAAAAATAACCAAATGTTGATCAAAAGTGGACCCATACTTAACACATGAGAACGTCTAAATGTTATATAAAAAAAACATAAATACATTCATGAAGAAGTGAAATAAGTAGTTTTTTGTTTCAAATAAAATATCATAACTATCCACCATAAGTGTATCATTTAAAAAATAAAATGCTTATTTAATAAAATAAGACACTCATTTAAACAAGTATTGTTAAATAGTGAAAAAATATTGTTCCTATGTGTACAACTATTGGGGTAGCAATGTACAAGCATTGGAGTATTTTATATTAATAGTTTGTTCTATCACAAATATAAAAGGTGAGCACAATAAATAACATGTATTTTCCCATTAAATGTGAAGGATTTTCAAAAAGTTTTAGTGTTCAACTATTGGTCCATTTTTGTTTGATATAAGTTGTATTTTAAATAATTATGTGTTGTTTTTATAACAACAAATAGTTTTTTTTGTGTTCAACTATTAGTCCATATGTGTTGAATATAAAAGTTAGAGCTATCAAAGATTTATGGTTATCCATAGGTATTTGGTCTGTTTAGGTTTATATTAATTTTATTTTAAATAAAAATATGATATTCTACAAGCAACAAATGATATTTTTTTGTTCAACTATTGGGGGTACCATGATTAAGATTTGGTTGAACCTTTAAAAAGTCAATTTTTAGACACTTCTCAATAGATGTGTTGATGTGGCGAGTTGCATGATGAGTCACACCTCCAAACCTTAGTTATAGATAAATAAGAGGCCACACTACATTTCAAAAAAAAAATGAAAGTTCAACGATATTTCAGTCAATCACTACATGCTGACAAAGTTAGCCCGCACGACTACTGGCCCCTCTCCCCTAATTTGAACTTTCTCGATCCATCTTATATTTGTGAATTGGAATCTAAGTTTTAAACTTTACTTTTAAAAATATGTTTTAATTAAAATAAAAACCTTAAACTTGAAGATTTGAAATAAATGTATTTCTTTATATTTTAAACTTGTAAATATTTTAACATTTTGGAGTCTCCAGTTTTAGAATTAAATCTCAAGTTATCTTTTGATACACATTCTAGTTTCTAAACAAGAAATTTGGTTTTAGGATTTTGAAATTAAAGGAGTTTGGAATTTTGGCAATTCAAATATTTGATCAACTGAACTCAATCTAATGATACTTAGAATTTTATAACGTGACGACCAACTTATGAATAGCTATAATGGCTAGTGGTCCTCTTCAATGTAACAATGAAGTTTTGGAATTTTCAATGCAATTGTATCTATGCCTTTTGGATTCAAAACCCCATGCGAAGAGCCAATGAGGTAAACCAAGCAAAGGAATTTTTCAAACTTCAAAATGTTAAATAAAATCTAAATAACCAACACTTCTAACTTCATATAAGCATCCTAAAAAGTATGTGTTCAACATAAGCATGGAATGACATGATACATAAATGAAACTACATCCTAATGTAATTTTATGAATTTGCATTATAAGAATGTTGCTTGCATCTACAACTCAAAGCTAAACACCTACCACTATGATTTTGTGATATCCTAGACATATAGCATTAAATTATGACCAAATGCTTGAACTTTTAGGATGATGATTTGTTACACCCCAATTGTGTAATTACCCAGTTACTATTACTATATAGGGTAAATATTGCATGTGTGAATGTACTTTGAATTCCGATTGAGAATATATGTGTGCTTGCACTTTGTTATCAATGAATTGTGAATGAATGTTATTTCATTTAATGTTATGTGATGGAATGCATATGTGAGAAATAGATGGTTATTGAATTGGATATTCTAATTATGGAGAAATACTATGTGAAAGCATATTTTATTGAACAACTAACTACTGTGGGAATGTGTTAGTTGGATGCAGGTATATGTTCAATCCTCCAGGTGTGAGGGGAAGTATCACTCAAGAGAAGAACTTGGTCGGTAACCAATAACGTAACCTAACTGAGCTTACACACACACTCATAGTAGAATGCTTGAGTCAAGTTAATATGTTGGGATTTGGTAAGCCATTCTTAGTATGATGTGTTTGCATTAGTAAGGGTCTTGATTATTGTTGAATGCATGATTGGATGATGTTTATCTGTTTTGAGCTTATGAGTTCTTCCTTAGATTACTATGCTTGTATTGATGGGGTGAACACACGTCGAATGTATACATATGCATGTCGATGATAGACCATACACATGAAGGAACACGTACATGAGAGTACATAGGTACACATACCTATGCACGCTTATGAACGGCTTGCTTATGAGCATGGAGCTATCAAATGGACAATACGACATGAATGCGTATATATATTAATAGATACACCACATGTCTATTCCCTATCAACACAATATTAATTGTGTATGTGCTTGATTGTGCAATTGAATGTGTGTGTGTGTATATATAAGATATATACATATATCTAGATATGTATACATGTGTTGATGCATACATATGTTTGACAAATGAAAATGTCCATACGAATATATCAACATATGTATACATTCGTATATATATATACAATGTGTTTGCATTAGTAAGGGTCTTGATTATTGTTGAATGCATGCTTGGATGATGTTTATCTATTTTGAGCTTATGAGTTCTTCCTTAGATTACTATGCTTGTATTGATGGGGTGAACACACGTCGAATGTATATATATGTATACATATGCATGTCAATGATAGACCATACACATGAAGGAACACATACATGAGAGTACATAGGTACACATACCTATGCACGCTTATGAACGGGTTGCTTATGAGCATGGAGCTATTGAATGGACAATATGACATGAATGTGTATATGTATTAATATATACACCACATGTCTATTCCCTATCAACATAATAGTAATTGTGTATGTGCTTGATAGTGCAATCGAATGTGTGTGTGTGTATATATATCAGATATATACATATATCTATATGTATACATGTGTCGATACATACATATATTTGACAAACGAAAATGTCCATACGAATATATCAACATATGTATACATTTGTATATGGGTGATCCCACAATAGTGATTTACAATTTTTGGCCAAACTGGACATTGAAATAAATTTTTTTAACTAAATCTTCACTTTCGGGCACCTATAGCAGCTAAACCGTGAGGAATTTGAAAATGATACAAACTAGAGTTTCATGAAATTTTATCTGTAGATTCTAAATATATTTTTTTCAAAATTTTTGGAATCAGATTGCACTTCTTTTTCCATCTCCCTCAAAAACTAGTTTTTTTCAGAAAATAACATTTTTAAAAATTGATGTTCACCGTATAACACATAACTTTTTTTCCATCAAGGATAAAATTCTAATTCTTTCGAATTTAGATTTTTAACTCTTGTATCTAGTGCTTCCACTTGGTTAGATAGTTTTTTATTGAATATTTTTTCTTTAATTAAGTTTTGAAGTCAAACCAATTACAATTCAGACATAGCGCGATTGTATAATGCGTAACTTTTTTTGTATGTATCAAAATTCAATTTATTTTTTTTGTTGGATCGAGGACTTCAATATCTGGTGCACTCATATTTTTCAAAAAAATAAAATTATAATATACTATTTTTCCACATGTACAGAACAAAGAGCTTGATTTTCTATGAAAAACCTATATTCATAAGAAATAAAAAATAAATATAATAATAAAATTAAATTTTATTAAAATTATACTTTTTTCGAAGCTTATAATAAGGACTACATACTTACAAAAAAAAAAAATGAATTCATTTGATCCCCAAAAGGTAAATCAAAAGTGGTTTTTTATTAGCATTTTGATAGGTGTAAAGGAGACTCCATTATAGGTATGGTTTAAAACTAGCGGGGTTCTATCCAAGGGGGCTTGGTCTAAGGTGGTTTGATCAAACCCTTTTCAATTGGAATCCTTTAAATGGAACATTTCAAGGCTTAAATCATTATATTTTCTAAAAATATGTGAATTCAGAAAAAATCAAGATCTCCCAGAAATTGTAAACCACTATTGTGGTAGCACCCATATATATATATATGTGTGTGTGTGTGTGTGTGTGTGTGTGTGTGTGTGTGTGTGTGTGATATAGAGTTAATGCTATTTATTTATATATATATATATATGTACATATATAAATATATATTTATATATATATGTAATGCTTGGAGGCCAATTTATATATATGAAACATAGGCCAATTGTATATAAGATATGCAAAGTATTGCACAACAATAAAGGTCG
The DNA here is from genome assembly GCA_007258455.2 of Sequoia sempervirens. Lineage (NCBI taxonomy): Eukaryota > Viridiplantae > Streptophyta > Pinopsida > Cupressales > Cupressaceae > Sequoia > Sequoia sempervirens. The sequence continues at coordinate 88,889,105 of VDFB02047230.1, forward strand.
ATATTGAATGAAACCATAGTCAATACTATTGGAAATACATCTTTTCATTATTAAACGATGAATTACTCCAAACTTGGACGTTTTTATGCAAAGCGATGGAATGTTTATTAGCTGCAATATAAAGTATAAAGTGCATGATAATAGAAAATCGCATAGCAAGATATGAAATGGTCAAAACACCAATAATATGCTATTATTAAGGAGCGACTCATCTCTGCTCTATTGCTCAGTTAAACTATGACCAAGTCAACATGATATAGGTGTTGCTTATAAACAAAGGATTGTTTAAATAAAAATAACCATGCCAAAAGTTAAGGATTTGGCTAAGTACTTGGCGCCAACACATGGAAGCTCTTAAATCTATAGAATTCTATCCTGGCTGCAATTCGAATGTCATCATTCAAGAACATGTGTAGATTTGAATTAGTCTTTTTCCATTATCAAATAGAAGGGTTGATCTGTAGCATTTTATGATGAGTTTATATTTAGTTTGTTGCCACCTTTAAGTTGTTTGTAGTGAGTCGACTTGCATGGCGAGAGCTCTCAATTTCATGCCTTTTTTGTAGGCTACAATGTCCCATTTTCTTGTATAAATAGAGAGGTTAGTACTCTCATTTGGATGCACTTTATTCTAAAAATACAATTCTTCTGCAAACTTATTCTGTTGCAATTATTCTGAGAGTTGTTTATTCTGTGAGCTGAGAGTTATAGTGTGAGAGTTGTGAAATACTTTGTGAGTGCACATCATTCTTAAGAGAGAAGTCATAGTGAAGTATTGCTTTAGAAGGATTTAGTGAAGCTAGCAAGTTGTTGTTGGAAGGTTGTGCATCAAATCAGTCAATTGTATTAAGCATATACAGGCATGAGGATCTAGTCTTCTCTTATTTGTCCTTATTTATGAAATATTGAGATTTGAATGCTTAATTTGATCTTCTTGAGATTACTTGCATTACTAGGGAATCATAGTATTTTCTTTGGAAAGGAAAAATTTGTTTTATGATATCTATGGAAGTGCTTGCACTTACTCCATAATAGGAGGAATTGTTTGTCATTAACTAGTATAAGTATATTAGATATGATTAAGCAAGGATAACTTATGGGTTATTCATAGCTAAGTTATTTGATTAAATTAGATAGCTTATAAAGTTACACCTAGGGTTTGATTATCCTTTGAAGGGAGGGTAACTTATATTTATGTTTTATGAGTAGATATACCAATAAGTTGTGGGAAAAGGGAATAGGTTGTCTCTAGGGTTAAAGACTACCCATTCAAGGAAAAACCTATGCATAGATTATAGCACGACCTTAAGTTAGATCGAGCTAGAGTAGTGTATGTGAGTAGGATGAAAATCGCTCAAAGTAGTGGGTGAGAACACCTTGGCCAAAGTAGTGTGATTTCCTTTGGCTCCACTTTCAATTCATCATGATCCATTTATATGCATGCTAGCCCTAGATTGTGGGTTTACAAGTTCTAGTCATGTAGGACATAGCACTAAGCTCAGATTGGTTGTTGTTACGTGGTTACTCTACCAATCTCTTAGTCGAAGAATAGGGCCATCTATCGAATGATAGATGTGCGAGGGACCGCATATGATTCTATGGTTGGGAAAAAAGTGCTTGAGTGATGCTTCTCCTCCTCAACAGGCGAAAGAAGACCGAGATTTGAAAGGAGGTTCCTGGACAATCTATATCTATTGCTTTGAAGCTTGGTTGAGCTATGTATGTACTTTGTACACATTCTTTGGAATATATTGTAATTTGTGGAAATTATTATATTGGAATGGAATCATTATTGATTATTGTTATGACATTTATGTTCATTTGTTCTTTATAAAATAAAGAGATTTTTTATGACAATGGTTAATTACAATATTTATTTACTTTCAAAGTGAAAACTTAGGAAAAATTACTTCAAAACAGTTGACACGTTACATGATTATATTGGAGCTTAAATTGATTTTTCTCTATTTTTTCGTCTCTAGGCCCCTTTTTGGATTTCGCCTCATTTTTTCCATCATATATAACCAATCTAAAAAATTCCAAATAGGTCTCCCTTGGTCAAATTTTCCTATGTGGTGCTCCTTATTATCCTCCATATCCCTATCATATGTTGGAAGTTCAAAAAATTCAAGAAAGATCTAAGTCTAGGAGTTTTTTGGTCATTTTCTATTGTTTTTACAAAGTTGTGGTATTTCTATGGACTACAAGCATTTCCTACTCATCCAATGTCATGTCTTGACCTCTTTCCCCACTTGAAAGTCCTACAAGGTTCACTAGGCCCTTCCTTCCTTCCATTTTTCTTATATTTTGATTTTGGAGATTTGGGATTGAATCCAACATACATAGAATAAATCCATTATGATAGATATTTATTTAAAGTTTTATTAAATAGAATATCATGATTTCATTTCAATAGTCTATGTAATGCCTTGATTTCATTGATTTACCTCAAGGGGTTGCCATTAAGTGGGAACATTCATAACAACGGGACCCCCTAGTTCCTAAATCTGCATGTAAGGCCCAAGGGAACTTATAAGACCTATGGACATTATATAAGACTTAAGGGAATGTGTAAGATCTATAAGCATTGTACTAAAGACCTACATACATTATGTATACCTTATTCTCTACTAAAATAACTTGATCAAGTTGTAGGTATTTTTACAAAAGCTCTATGTAGTTCTAAATTCTCTAAAAGATCAATGCTTAGCCTTAAGGATTTGTCATTGAGGGAGAACATGCATAAAAATGGCACTTCATAATGGTTATCTCATTATTCTATAAATCCTTTAAACATATTGTATCTCTTCTATTTGTAATCCTTCCACTTGTAAAACTATATTGTTTAAGACCTATAGACACTATGTAATGAACTTGGAGAAGGCTAGTTTGAGGAGTCTCGAGTTCCAATAAAAATTTCATAAGACCTCATTAAAAGCATCATTATTTAAAACAATGGGATTATAAATTATGACAAGATGACTTTAATGTAGTTTGGAATGTGTGATCTTCATCTTGGCATATGCGTGTGTCCTTATTTATCCTTATCAAAGAAGGCCTACATTACAAAGGTGCTTCGTTTTTTATTTTATAGAAATTTACATGTTATGCCCCTATTAATATTAAGGGGGGGTATTTAAACATAATATTATTAGAGGTCATTACTCTTGTAAAGTTTTATTTATTTTTCTAATATAAGGTTATAAAACCTTATGTTTATTATATGTTTTATAAAGCATATAATATTTAATAATTAAAAATTCTAATAAACTTTTAGACTATTAATTATTGAAAAATGGTAGTTTTGAATAGGTCTGGCAACTAACCTTTCAATTATTTTACCACCCCTCCTCCTATACTTAAGGAACTTCTCTCTTATTGAGAGGAAATTCAATTTTTAGAGATTATTGAGAATTTCATCACTATTCACAAGAGGTATTATGGCCATATGAAAGTGAATTTACCTTAAGTTTATTTTATGAATTTATAGGCATAAATGTAAGTTTTTTAATAATAGAATATTGCTTTATAATATGTTTGATTTGGAAAAGTTTTTTTAGTTTGATTATTATTTCTACAAATTTGATTGTGTCATTTTTCATCAATGTTTTGAATCATACTCTACAATTCATCATCAAGATGAGAGAGAGCTAAAGGAGATGAAATAGTTTGTTTCAAACCAAGATAAGCTAAAAAGAGAGGGGGGGTAGAAGTATGGTTGCACATGGTTCGAGTTATGGGGTTGATATGGAAATTAGAAATGACTAATAAGGCAAAAAGAGAATAGAAAATGGGATAAAAATAAAACTAACTCAAATGAGCCAAAGAAAAAATACACTAACAAAAAGATTATTTCCACGTATGTATTGTGTAATGTGTTATATTTCTGAAACCTATAATTCTCATTTAAATTACTTTATTTTTTATGTATAATGATTAGTAACATAAGATCTTAATTTCCATCAACATGTTTTTGGGAAGTTAAATGTTTATCATATTTGTTCAAGTTTTGTTCTTCATAGTTGTTAACTTCTACAAGAGAAAAAAAAAATTTAAAACCATAGTTTGAGGAATGTAGTGTATTTATATAGATGACTATATCAACTCTCTTGGGTTATCTATCAAATAGTTTGAACAAACTACTCAATAAGTGCAAGTTTAAATCTTTCTATATCTGGTATATCAATATTATTATGTTTCATAGTAGCTATATTTTCTTCTGTGCATGAAATAATAGATGGAATAAAGTATGATTTATACTCATAATAATATATCTTATATATGTGTATGAGATATAAAAATCATATGTTGAGTTTCTATAATTTATTTTGGGGTTTAGTTAAATAATGACAAAAAAATATTGTTGGGTTGTGACCAAGTAGACCTCTGGTTGTCCTAGAAGAAGTCATGGGAATTCTCTATGATAATATTGTCTTTAATTTATTGAGTTAAATGCTTGACTATTATGTAGAATTCTATTCTTTTCTATTTTAAGTTCATAAAATATAACTATATAAATAGAAAGGATAGAGTTTGGGTCCACTGTGATAACTATTAAAAAAAATATAAAAAATAGGTAAAAGGGGGTTATCGTTCCTTCTATTTTCATTATTATGTATTTTTCTATATTGATAAAATATAGGAGAATAATGAAGTTAGTATTTATTTCTTGGTAGTTGAATAAGTTATAGTTAAATGGGTTTTGTTTGCAAAAGTGAATAATACGTAATGGATTTTTTTTGGCTAGTCAATTATCAAATTGTGTAAAATGTGTATGATAATTGTATTTAGTGTTTGTCTATTTATTAAGATTGTAAAAATACCATTTTTATGTGTTAGACTATTATATGATAGTGGTTTATGTATTATTTAGAACATTTGACTATAGAAGTTGAGACATTGAGTAGAGTGGGGTTTTAGGTGGCAAATTTGGTACCATATATTTAATTATAGATAAAGTTTAAAAAATAAATAGGACCACTTTTTTAGGTTTAGATCAGTGAAGATTACATAGATCAATTGAACCAAAATTTATAACCATTTTACATTGTATATGTTTGGGTGTTTTATATAGTGTTGTCTCTATTATCCTATTGTAAGTATAGTTATAGTTTATTCATATGGCTACCACCTATATCATTTACACTATTATATAATTTTTATTATAATATATATTATAACATCCATATTTTGTTCTTGCTTAGGTTAAAAAACTATCTAGGATATTGCAATCATGTGTAAGTAAAATTGTTAAATTATTTAATGATTATTAGGCAATATAACTAATAAACAACATATATTGATGATGTCAAAAGGATTTTAGGACATAACTATATAGGAATAGAAATGAACCATGCCATGATCATACTTTATAAGGTGAGTGTCTCATAAAATATTATGTGCCAAGATGGTATTCAATATTAATCTGTGAAAAATATATTTTTATACTTCTTGGAAGGAAGCAACTTGTTTTAAAAATCCTTATTGATTGGTTTGTGGTAGACTTTAACTGAGTAAATTAGTTATTTTATTCCATGATGGAATTAGTGTTCTTGCATGATCTATTTTTTAATTCCTCTAATGATAGTTTATGTTCTAGATTTCCTTTTGTATCAATCAAGTGGTATACTATACTAGTTAGTATATGTGGTGGTTATATTAAAATTTAAAAAAGTGTATTCACTTTGATTTATTGAATAGCTTGAGTATCTCTAGTAGTATATAAATTGCCACATATTTACCTCCAAAATAATTTATGGTTGGGGTGTCATAATGGTCGTTGATGGTTGGTACTAATCCTTCACCAATCCCTTTCAATCAATAGATGCAGAGGATGGATGTAAATATTTTCTATTGGAATATTATGGAAAAAAATCTATGACAACAAGAATTATAGCTATGGAAAGGTAAGAATATTAAAAAATGGCTATGGCATACACTATGGTAGATCCATGTTACTATGTGGCATGGTCCTATATTATGAATGATAGCATTATGTCACAATATTACATCTTAATTCACAAAACAAAACTTGAAGTTCTAAAGCGTTACCCACAACCAAATAGAAATGGATTTGACTACTAAAATTTAGATAATACTAGATTCTTAATAAAAAATTTGTTAGTTTGACCCATGATTTTCTTACTCTAGAGATATTAGGTCCATAAAAAGTCCTTTACAACTTCATGTGATGTCTATGAAGCTCACCCAATTCTAAAAAATTTAGTCTTATTTTTAGAGAATCCATGTGACACCAACTATTATCATCTTGTTCCAATCCTTTGAATCAATATAGATTATCTTTTTAGTCTAATGCTACATTCTTCATCATAGTGCTAGTTATAAATAATAGGGATTCAATTTCAATGTCACAAAAATCATGCATGGTGTCTAGAGTTTAAGGGTTGCAAGCTATATAGGTAGGGTTCTTAGTATAGAGAAAGAAAGATGGTTAAGTGAAGTATATGGACATTTTCTTTTATGAAAGATACATTTTTTCAACTAGTTTTAAGGAGACAACACTAGTTCCATCATACTCCATTCCATGAAGTAGTTTGGTGTTTATGCCACAATTATAAACATAATATTTGATTGAGACATTATTTTAAAAATATAGAATTCATATTCCATTTATTTCTTTAAAGGTATAAGAGTTTGGCACTTGTCCAAAAGGGGGCTTCAACACTTTCCTCTACATTGGTCACTGCTATGGATAGATGGATAGTTTCCCACAGTATCATTTTATATATATTAATGTTACCTTGGTGATAATAAGAGTACTATAAATTGTAACTTGTTATGTTGATGGTGCCCTATTGTACCTTTCTCTTAATAGAGGGATTCTTATGAATATCCCTATCTTACCATCTAGGAAAAACTCATAGATTATTAGGTCAATGTCAATAGTGTTCATCAATACCAATCTATATCCCTTTATATAATATGGCATAATATAGAAGACTAACATGTTCACGTTGATCCTACAACACCAATACATGGGGGGGTCTATTCATTGGTACTCATCACCACATAGCAAATGTCCTAGATAAATCTTCATAGAAAATTAGTTCTTTGTACTCCCACTACTATTACATATCCTTGAAGGGCCTAGCTACTAGCTATCCTTGAACTTAGTGCAATACTAATATATACTATCCTACGATTGAAGCACCATACTTTCTATAGGTATAAGTAGAGTAAAGTGAATTCTACCCATGTTAAATAGGTAGGTATTTCCCAACATATTCATTACCATTGTTGATCTTGGGAGTTAACTTACTCCCTACTCATATAGTTTTTGAAAGAGAGTAGGGGAAGGATAGGAGGAATAAGTTATCCAAATGTGCCCCCTTCTAAACCTTATTATTATTCAATGTATACATGAGGAGAAATAAATTGTTATTTTCTAATGTTTATTATGATTTTATATGTATTACATATTGCAAATATATTCAAGTACAAAATTAAAAGTAGTTGACAACTTTATTTTCTTTATAATAATATAACAAGGAAATTAAACTTTCTATGTGTAATGGCACATGATGTATAAGACTTATTATAAGTCATGTATTAATTTGAGGAAATTGATATTATTTCAAGAATGGAGGAAAATAATTTAACTAATCAATTTGAACAATATGATTTGAAATTAGATAGTGAAGAAAAACTTTAATAACCTTATTTTAACAATGATTATTACCAATAAATATTTTTCTAAAAGTTTTGATAAAATATATTCTCTAGTTTAATGAATATTTTTCTCTTATAAGAATTACCTTAAAAAAATTAGAGTTGTAAATAAAATATTTGAAAATAAAAAATCTAAAAAATAAAAAGATGTACTAAATTCAAGAAGTAATTGTTTAGTTGTGTTAGTTATTTCCTTTCATTTTTTCTCGAGTTAGTAATACTTCAAAAAATGGTCTCAATTTTGAGATGTTACATGTTTCTTGGTCTTTTTCATACTTCTATAATAGTTTTCCCATATTATATTAGATTTCTCTTTTTGCTCCTCCTCTAATTAGCTTGTTGAGTGCAAATAATCAAACACCTCAATAGATTTCTCTCATTTATCACATGTACAAATAACAATTTCTACAAACATCACTCCTTGAGCATCAATATTGATGAAAAATACACTTTAGTCTTTTTGAAAAGGGAGAACATGCAAATAATTCTTTCAATTACTTGGAGAAATATTCTACCATTAAGTCCATAAATATTTTCCCCTTTTTCAATGTTTTTTTGAAGCAATATTGGAAATTTTAGGGAAAGAAAATAATCTTGGGTTGTAGCTTCTATTTCAACTTGACCTTCACAAACCTCTCATTTAGGGATGAATTTAGTGGTGAAGGGGACATTTAAGGAGGAGATGATTGAGGAGAAGGTGATTTATTTATTGGAGATGGGGGTGGAGAAGGAGGTTCCCAAGGAGGAGAAATATTTAGATGTATATGTAGGGGATATTTGGGAGGAGAAGTGGTTTGTTTCTTGGGAGAAGGATTTTTTTGAGAGGAGTTGGAGGCTTTTGAGGGAAAAAAAGAGGGAAGGGACTTTACTCAATGTGGTCTCATCTTCCTAAATACTCTTAGAACATTTGAAAGTGAACTTATATTTTTTCTTCTTCGTCACCAAATTTTTAAAATCTTTTCTATATTATGTTCTAATTATTCCACATGTATCATTTTTTAATATCTTCTCATGTAATTAGAAGTAAAGAAGTGAATATATTTTTCTTTTACTTAGGTAACCACTTAGTCTTTTTCTTATTCTTCTTTGGTCATTCCTGCATATTCTTTACTTTCTTTGATGTCTCATCTTTGTCCCTAATTTTCTTTGACAACTCCTCTTTATTTTTTATTGATTATTTCATCCCTAATCCTAGCAATAAGAATATTCTACTAACCACAATTTAATTTTTATCCTAGTTAATTGAAATTTAGCCAAAATTCGATCAATGGGAGGGGTTGGTCTATCAAATAATTTTTATCATTATAAAATGGATCCAACACTTTGGCATCATCATCTAATTCATCTATAATGTTTGTAGTTACAAAAGATCTTGAGTCTATAACTCTAGCTCTATGGTATTCACTTCTTTCTGCTTCATCGTCATTGTCAAAGTTGTCTTATATGTGAACACTAATCTTGCTAGTTATTCCATAACCCTCTATGATCATATATTCTCCTTTTGAAAGGATGAAGTGTTATCATATTCATTTTTATATCTACATATTTACAACTACATATGGTGGGCAAGTATAATCCCCAATTTCTAGTAGGAATTTAATACCCATTTTATGCTTTCTATATATGATAAATGGCTCTAGCAAGACCAATTTATCACCAACGTATCTTGGAATTTGGTATAGAGTGCTAGTGAATCCTTTGATTATAATATATGAGAAGGTATGGAATTAGATGTGAACCAATTTCTCCACATGGTTCTAACTACTATTTCTTTAATTGATATTTTATTTTTTATTTCATTCTCTTAAATCTTAATAATGAGAAAGATCAAATCAGTTTTACCCTCCTAAATCACCTTTTTACTCATTTTAGGTTTCAACTATGGTTAGTACCCATAGGCCAAGTTTTACCTAGCTTCGACACACATAAACTTAACTCTCTCTAAATAAGGAATGATTGTCCTTCTAGCTATTAAAAAAATAGGTAGGAGGTGATAAATATGTTCTTTGATTAATCAAATTCCATTAACTAGTCATGTCATTTGTTGTTGATTGTGGTGCCCTAGTCTATATACTCTTTTCCATCTAGGATTTTTGTAGTGAAAAGGAACATCCACAAGTGGAAATCCTTTGCATTTTGATTTCCTAACACTTTTTAAAGTAATGTGATCAAGTTAATTATTTTATAAACTCACATTGGTGGAGTTTTTTAGTATTCTAGAGGGTGTGGAGCTCTCCTTCATTAGCCAACCCCTATTAAGTATGTGGAGTAATTACTTAAGGATTTCCTTATAGAATCGCTTGATAAAATAAATATTACCTTTTCATATTTCTCATGGGTGAAAATTCTAAAACTTTATTCCATGTACTTTGGCATAATCTAGAGCACCCTCTAACATGTAGAGTTTTGAATTTATCAAGTGTATTCTAATTATATAAAATTTTGATATCAAACTATAGGGGATTTAATTGATATGGAGAAGGTGGCAACATAATGATTCCAAATTCAATAATTTTATTAACCCTCTCACTCATTTTCTTATTCTCCTTCATCCTTGTTTAAAATTTCTCCAAACTTGTGTTTTTGAGATCTATGTCTAAATTTTCATCACCTTCAAGATGAACTTTGCAGGAGAAATGAATCCCTTGTACTCATACTTCATTTTCAAGGGTGATATCATAAAATCTAAATTCTTAATCTCTATATAAAATGGAGGGAAAATAAACTTAGTTAGTAGTTAAGCAAGCTTTTTGAGTTAGGATGCAATTTTGTAATTTCTTAGGAATTTGAAAAGTCTTAAGAGTTTTGTACTAATAGATTATTGGGGTTTGATTATAATTTTATATTTACAAGGATGCAAGTGGAGTCCAAATTTTTAAATATAGGGGTGATCCCACAATACTGGTTTACAATTTCTAGGAGATCCTGATTTTTGCTGAAATCACATATTTTTAGAAAATATAATGATTTAAGCCTTAAAAAGTTCTATTTAAAGGATTCTAATTGAAGAGGGTTTTATCAAACCACCTTAGATCAAAACCCCTTGGATAGAACCCCGCTACTTTTAAACCATACCTATAACAGAGTCTCCTTTACACCTATCAAAATGCTAATAAAAAACCACTTTTGATTTATCTTTTGGGGGATCAAATGAATTCATTTAAAATTTATTTTTTGTAAGTATGTAGTCCTTATTATAAGCTTCCCAAAAAGTATAATTTTAAATAAATTTAATTTTATTATTTTATTTATTTTTTATTTCTTGTGAATGTAGGTTTTTCACCGAAAACCAAGCTCTTTGTTCTACACATGTGGAGAAATAGTAGATTATAAAAAAAAAATTGAAAAATATCTATGCACTAGATATTGATGTCCTTCATCCAACAAAAAAATATGAATTTCGATACATACAAAAAAAGTTATATTGTATATAGTCCGCCTATGTATGAATTGTAATTGGTTTGACTTCGAAACTTGATTAAGAAAAAAATATTCAATAAAACACTATGAAACCAAATGAAAGCGCTAGATATTGTTATTATAAATCTAAATTTGAAAAAAAATGAATTTTATCCTTCATGGAAAGAAAGTTATGTTGTATACGGTGAGCATCACTCCTTAAAAATGGTGTTTTACTGAAAAAACTAGTTTTTGAAGGAGATGGAAAAAGAAGTACAATCTGATTCCAAAAATTTTGAAAAAAATATATTTAGAATCTACAGACAAAATGTCACAAATAACTAGTTTGCATCATCTTCAAATTCCTCATGGTTTAGCCGCTATAGGTGCCCGAAAGTGAAGATTTAGTTAGAAAAAATCAGTTTAGTGTCTAGTTTGGCCAAAAATTGTAAACCAGTATTGTGGGATCACCCATAGGTGAATTAGTTTTTTAGGTTTCAAAATCAAGTTCACAATTACAATATTACATATGAGATCTAGAAGTTAAAAGGTGAATTACAAGTGTGTAAATGGGTTCTAGTTAAAGCCTACAATTTCTACAAATATGCATGTGGGTTTCGAAATTCCAATAAATTGATGTCATAGGATTTGAGAGTAGGAAGGTAGATGTGCATTGTAATTTCCAAAAAAGGTGAAGGTTAAGTCCAAAATTTTGAGTTATAAGACTACATGGTTTTGAGGGTTGATTGCAACATGGCTAGTTTTACAAAGTCCAATATAGATCCTAAAATTTGTTAGGGTTAGAAGGCAAATATCTAACAGTTAAATGCGGATTTTATCAATAAAATAGAGAAATGAAACACACAAAAAATTATATTAGAAACAAGACAACAAAGAGAATTTAACGAGGTTCACCCAATCCAGGCTACATCCACAAAACCACAGCCATCCAATGATTTTATTATCCAGTGTAAAACATATTACAATCTTGAGAATAATTACCTTTTTCTACATACTGTAACCCCCATCCCAACCCCTTATAACAAGCTTTTTAGAAGCTTCTAGAATTAGGGTTTTTACAAAGTCGATTTTTCCTTTTTCGGTGACAACGCGAAAAAAATAACATTATCAATCGATACATACCGGGTGTATAGTATAGCATGATCAATCGCCACATACCAACAATCTCCCACTTGGAGACTAATCAGGCTCCACACCAACACAATCTCCCACTTGTAAGGAAACTTGCAGCCATATAATGACAATTTCCACATAACCCATGATCTGAAATCAATTCAAATAAGTACTCAAAATCAACATGCAAGAGAATAGACAACATACCCATGAAAGATGACACAAGATATACCCTGTGTAAACCCTCAAGAGGGAAAAAACCCAACCTCCAAAAGCATCCACACTCCATGTATTATTTAGCAATGAAAACCCATTACAATACATCTGCAAAGACTCCATGAACACTTCTGAAGCACAAGCTATCCATGCATTCCATGTGACCAAGCATGAATCCACACATCCCATGCCATGCTTCAAACCCTCACACATGCACAAGCTCAACCTGCTAACCTGCAATAAACTCTCCAACCTTAGACAACTACCCTTGTGGTTGCTTTTATAGAAATAAGCTCCCACAAAACCACCAAGTGGTATTACATAAACCATGTGCCCAAAACCATGAACTTACAATCATGTGACCCCACATTTAATATTGGGTACTTTATTATATTTTATTATTCCCCAATGTTAAATAATTACATTTTATGATTAAGTTGGGCCAATGTTGCATACAACATAAAGTGGCCCCAACATTATAGCTCCTAGTGATGCACGTCCATCTAGGTACCCCTAGGTGCACCACACACATAATAATAAATAAAACATTATAAGCATTATGCAAGGTGTACAACACCTAATTCTAACAAAATTGTGGTCACCAATTTTTTATATATGTGCTTGGCTTATTTAAAACCTTGGGAAATGAAACCCTATCAACTTTAAAAGTTGGTGATAAACCTTAGGAAAATTCTTATGTATTGTAAGTAAAAAATAAAACGTAAGGTTTTTGTATACACCTAAAATCAGTCAAGACATTTAATTAATTAAATACTAGTTATTTAATTAATATTCGACTATGTATAAATAAATTCTCAATTTATTTATATAGTTCACCCTTTTCTAATTCTCCAAATCTAAAATCATATTCTTTTAATTTAATTAAATAAATGAATTTTCATAAGCTTGTTTTATTTAATTAAGTTTCATTAATCCCAAATTAGGAATTCAAGCTCATGTCTACAAATTTTCATGCCACCTCATCAATGTCACATGAAATTAAATAATTCTAATTTTTAATTATCTTCAAACACATGGCTTATTCCTCACACACTTCTTCAACAAACTTTCAAACACATGGTCTTTCTCTCACACACTTGATTCTTCCATCCATTTGGCATGTTGTCTTTGGTCAAGAGATTCCTCCATCCATTTGGCATGTTGTCTTTGGTCAAGGGAACACCTTCTTGATTCTCTTCATCTCCTTCGTTCATCCCTCTTGTTTGAATCTGGACCGTCAATCATTGCCACCTCACAAGATGCTTGGAAAAGCCTATAAATACAACCCTTTGCCATTTTATTTTGCATCCCAAATTCAAGTAGAGTTATCATGTCGGAATAACTTTGAGCATTGGAGCATTTGGAATCTTATAGTTAGAATCATGTTTTGCTTTATAGTTGCATATAGAATCATGTTTAGCTTCATATTTAGCATTGTAGAATCATATGTTGCTTTATAGTTGTATTTTATACCACACTTTGCTTTATAGTTTCATTTTATACCATACTTTGCTTTATAGTTGCATTTTAGATTAGTATATTCATAGTTAGCATTTGAGCATATGCAAAATCATCCTAGCTTCATATCATAGCATTTACATTGTATAATCTAACACCATTATCCATTCATCATAATAACCATTATCATTTTCATCATATAGTTTCATATAGGAACTTAATTGGCTTGCATGTTGAATATTATCTCGTTTCTCAAGTTGTCATTTTAACAACCATAGTGCACATAGAAATATGAGGGCCAAATGGTTTAATAAATCCTTGATAATAGAGGACAATGAGACGTTCTTAAAAGATTTGTTTAACTACAAAATAGAGTAGTTTATTTGATTCAAATCTTTGATATAATCCATTTCATTAAGGTTTGTGTTGATTTACTAACAATTCCCACATTTCACACACATAGTTTTACCTCACCTATTATTTTTAGTTGAAGCTTGCGGTGAGAGAAAACCTAGAGGAGATGTGTGACTAGTGTGGGAATTGAACTTGTAGTTATGGTGATATCTTTAAAATTTTAGGAATCCCTTCTTTGGAAAAATTAATTAGAATTAGTTAAAGTAAGAAGATGAAAGGTGCATGGTCAAGAAAAATTAATGAAAGAATGAAGTCAACAATATGTGGTATCATGGTATTTTTTAACACAATGTACATGATAATAGTTCCTTTAGTTTTTTATCTTAATTTTTGGGCCTCGAAGGTAGGTTTGTAACTATAGGGAAAGAAAAGAATCCAATTATAGGTATTACATGTGTACTTTCAAGTTTTTTTGCAATTAGGTGTGTATTATACTCCATTGAAATATTGAAACCTAACCTTACTAATAGTGTGGAGTTTCAAGGCAAGGATGTAAGTATGTAATGCAATTACAATGTTCTAAGAAAATTTTGACACCCTGACATACTTGCTACAATAAGATTTTTGGGCTTTGGTAATACATTTACCAAGATACAAGGGAATTCTAAAACTTTAAAAGATAATAAGGATATTGAAATTTTAGGGATTATTGGTATTTTATAATTACAAAGGTACATTAAAAACCCTAAAAAAGAGGAGTTATGCAACTCTAACATAGGATCTTCAATCTTTTTATATCATATATTTCATGTGGACCTTGTAAATTTTTGAATTTTTTTTTATTTGACACTATTAATACATATGTTCATAGTTTGGATCTAACTCAAAGGATTTGGTGCAAGAGACCTAATGAGCTAAGAAGATACAAAGGAATTTTTTTACTCATATGGAAGGTATGAAATTTAAAATTTGTGCTTTGAAAACTTCCTAACACTAGTGAAACTTGAAAAAAAAATTCTCCCTTATTTTAAAACTGAAATGACTAAAAAGAAATAATAATCCCTCTTCATTATATCATTAATGTATCTAGATATTTACATCATGATTAGAAGTTGATAAGAGGAATGAATTTGTGAGTTGAACCTCACTCCAACAGTAATACTACAAGAATATTCATTATATGTACTTAAACCCCATTCAAATGTTAGTCAAATTTCACTCAACCATAATGATAATATTGTCCACAATGTTGATACTAATATGTAGCAATTTCAAGGATCTATGTGTAAGAAGTGAATATTAAAAGATATGTATTACTCAAGGGCTGAAAAGTCTCACAACTTTATGTAAGAAAATTTTAGGTTTTTTTATTTACCAAACACATGTGCAACCTTGATAGGATAGATAAAAAACACTTCCATCTAAGATCAAGAATGTGTCATTATCAAAGTAATACAACAAGGAGAAAACGAGGTACATATTTGAAAAAACTCAATGAATGTCAAAATATATATCTACAAAGATTATGTTGATCAATTCAATACTTAAAAAATAGGAATAAAATACACATAAATGATTGTTGAACACCTGGAATACTGAGAGGGGGGTGAATCAGTATTCTCTAAAACCACTTAAACATTTAAACATCCATTCCACATAGCATATTTAATTTGCAATAAGAAAGGAAAGCATGAAAGCAACCATCAAAACCACATAACACATGGACACCATATTTTTATGTGGAAAACCCAAAAAGGGAAAAACCACAGTGAGGATTAGCTCACAATATATTATAATTGGTTATAAGATATTACAGAAGTGCTCACTGTAGGTGGGCTCACTATCCTAGTGGACTCACTACCCACAGAAAGAAGAAAAGATAGAAGAGAGGGGTGGCTCACTGCCAAAATGAACTGTTACAATTGCATCTACAACATGCTAGAATACAATTCCACTGAAGCTCAATACACAGAGTCAACACAAGTGTTCATCACTCTTCTCTAACACTTTGCTCTACTTTGCACTTGCATCTCTTTCGCACAATTCACATCCACTATATTTTCATATTCACTAACATTATTTCCAACGTTGAAATGAACTTACATATATATCCATCACTACCTTAAACATCAATTAGGCCAGCCTAATTAGATGTATCATATATAAACTAGCAATCGCACCTTTGGGTGCAATAGGTACGCCGAAGAGAATATAGAGAAATATGGTTGTTAATATTATTTATTTGAAAATGGGAAAACCAATTGATAGGCATAAATGACAGTCCAAGCTAAATATTAAATCTGCAGCAATAGACAAATCTTTATAAAAATGGCAAATTTCACAATATAGAAACCTTCAAATATTCAGTAAAATTAATCTGCACCAAGAAAACACAAAATATAGGCTGTGCAATGAATAAGTTATACAGAAATTTGTGCAGCTTGAAAATTAGCTTTAAAAGGCCTTCCATTATGTGCAACTTGACAATAAAAGTATATGTAAACTCTACATAGATGCTGAGTCAGACAAAGTAACTCACATGTAGAGATAAGACAAGCTTCAGAACGATGCTTACTTAACAAAAATTAGTTAAATACAGAGCTGGGCAATTAGATCTTGTACAGTCTGCTCACATGTAGAGATAAGAGCTTTCGAGAGACATATGGATTACGGTCTCATATTTTTGCCGACATCATGTAGTACAAACAAAGTTGTATGAGATTTGATTTGGCTGAGCATTTGAGCCTTTGGTGGAAGTGCATATGGGCATCTTGAACATTTTGAAAATCAGGTCTGTGGCACAATGCTATCCTTAAAGTGATCTGTAACAAGACAAAAAAAAATGAAATCCGTTACTGTAGCAACCTATTGTATATTGTCTAGAAAATGACAAATGAGGAACATGTCTTTGTAAAATTTGAATAAATGATGCAGAAAAGAGGGGATTGGAAGGAACTAAATAAATCAGGATGATGCAAAAACAGGGCAACTTAAGGAACAAAACATCTCCAAGTTCATCACCTCCATTGTTCTGGATCAGACAACAACAAACAGTTAACTACCCAGAAAGATCTCAATTCATACATCACAGATCACACATAAAAATCCTAATGAACAAAACATCTCAAAATCTCATGTGCCCCTATGCAAAAAGTTCTTTTTTGTTAACTTAAGCTTTTACTAACAATATGGTCATAGCATATTCCACATTTCTTTAAATCTGCTTCCACTAACCAAAATTAATCCTTCTAGAACTGATGATTTCTAGTGATTTTATCTTACATTTACTATGAATGTGAAATGGGGCTGATTGGAATTTAGCGTGACAAGATTTATAAATTATATTATTATTATGTTGATTGTTTGAGACCAATGCTCAAAATCATACTGTTGAAAGGAAAGCTCAAGTTTTACTAATTATAAACAAGAATGATGATAGTTTCATTTCCATGGGAAACTCAATCTGCGTACCTCAACAGTGGGGCCGAGGTTTATCTCTTGGAATCTTAGATTGGACACATGGAAGACTTTGCTAGCTTTGATTCACTGAGAGTCCAAAGCAGCTATACACAGAAAGAAAACAGAAAAACTCTGACATGGTGATTGTGATGTGCCCTCTACAGAGATGATCCAAGCAATTATAGGCTTGTAAATATTTTATTGAACTAAATTCAAATAATAATAAAAACTGTGCTTATGGCATATGCATAAATACCATGGGATTCTCTACGAGTTGGGTTTGCCTTTGCTTATGGTATATGTGTGAATTGGTTTCCTGCTCTATATGTGTGAGGAAGACATTTGATCTACGTAGGAAAACAGAAATTGGGATTACAGAGAACCTCAACAATGGCCAGAAAAAACCGTACTTTTCATGTTCAAAATTTCTATGAAATAATAAAATCCTATACCCTTGCCATGAGGAAGATTACCGATAAATTCAGTGCAGCACGAACAGGATTGCCTAAAAGGAGACATGATTTATCACGCTGTCTTTATTCTTATGATTTTGGTATTGCTTCATCCAAAGTTAACTACCTGGTGTAACTGCCTGTTGTAATGAATATGAGGTTTTCACAATTCATAAATTTAAGGAAAAAACTGCACTGCCTGTTAATATCTATTGATTCTGATGATCTAATTTTCTATGAAAAGTTGTTTACAAGAATTCATAATATAGAAATTTTTAATAAATTTGATACCATAAATAACAATACCAACAAGCATGTTGGATGATGGCGTAATATCTACTTATTTAAGAAACTAGTATTTTAAATACAAGTTAACTACTAATTTATTGTGATATATTAAATAGGAAATGCACATTTTTATTCCATGTTAGAATTAAAAATTAATTTACATGTTAAAGTCATAAGTATTTAATATATTATAAATTTAAAGAAAGATATCGAGTTATGTGATCACAAATACTTAATCATGCCCATTCTTGCTACTTTTAGAAAATGACTTGTAGTTCAAAATCATATTTTGTTATTTAAAATGAAATGACAATAAAATATATGTGCATAACTTCATTTATGTTTTGTAAGACATAATCTAACTGGGAAAATATGTGGGGTCTTACAAAAGATGTGCTTTGTTATTTGGTGTAGAGAAAGTTAGGAGTTGTGGTGATTTTTGAGAGCCTCTAGAATAGTTTCAATGGTGGGTATTATTATTCCCATCCTGTAGTTTTTGATTTCCTCTTCAGGGCCCTTCTGAAGGCCAAAATGCTAGGTGATGCAGTGAATGTATTTTATAGAATGAAGAGTCTGGGTTTAAGGCCTTGTATTCATCCTTTCAATATTTTTTTAAACGTTTTGATTCAACAGAACAGGGCATATATAGCTCTGGAAGCATTGGCAGTTTTGATAGTCAATAACATTGTGCCCAATGTGAGGACTTTCAATACAATCATTCACACTGCTTGTAAGATAGGAGAGCTTCAGAAAGGGATTGAGTTCATGCAAGGGATAGATAAGTATGGGTGTGAGCCCAGTGTATACACTTACAACACACTTATCAATGCGTATTGCAAAGAGGGCAGGTTTCAAGAAGCATGGAAGCTGTTGTGGATCATGATGGATAGGGGTTGTGGCCCTGATATCACTACTTACAATACTCTTATTGAGGCTGGACACACAGAGCAGGTGAACCTTCTTTTGAATGAGATGCTCCAGAAGGGTTTAGTTCCCAACTATTTCACATTCAACACACTCATTGCTTGCTACTACAAGTTTGGCACAAGAAAGGAGGGCAATAGAATATTAGATTACATGCTTGAAAGGAACATACCTCCTGATATATGCACTTACAATGTGCTCATTGCAGGACATTGTAGAGCTGGGCGGATAGAAGAAGCAAGCAGGTTGTTAAATCAGCTGATTCGAAATGGTCTGGCTCCAAACAACTTTACATGTAATACAATTATCGCTGGCCACTGCAGGGTTGCCGGTACAAGTGTTGCATTGGAACTGTTTGATGATATGGTAAAGAGTGGCCTTTTGCCTGATGTGATTACTTATACTACACTACTAATGGGGTTATGCAAGGAAGGTAATATGCAGGAGGCACGTTTGCTTTTGAGGAAAATGCTTGGAGAAGGTTTGGTTCCTGAAAAAATCATATATATCGTACTGATTGATGGGCATTTCAAGAATGGTGATACACAGCAAGCTTGCAAGCTGTGGGTTGAAATGGGCAAACAAGCAATTTTTCCTGAGGTTATTGCTTACACTGCTTTCATCAATGGGCTTTGCAAGGTAAGCTACATAGAGGAGGCACATAAATTCTTTATGGAAATGGTAAAACAACACATTTTTCCGAACAATGTCACTTATAACTCATTGATTGATGGACATTGCAAGGAAGTAAATTTATCCTCAGCTTTTGGGCTTGAAAAGGAAATGGTTGAAAATGGGCTTGTGCCTAACGTTGTTATTTTTAATACTCTCATTAATGGACTCTGTAAGCAAGAAATGATAAGCACAGCAAATCAACTCTGCAACCTCATGCCAAGCAATGGCTTATCTCTTGATATTTTTACCAACAATATTTTAATTAATGCACACTGCAAGGTAGCTAAGATGAAGCAGGCTTTGGAGATCATGAACATATTTTCCCTTTGCTTACAAATTTGAGATACAAATATCAGCTTGAAGTGATGACGAGAACTATGCATAGTGCCAAAATTATGGGTAAGCTCTCTCAATCTGTTTTGGTCAAAAGTGATTCTATTCTTCGATGTCAAGAGCTTTGATGGTAAAAGTGATACAATTTTAGCTGACATTTCAACATAAAAATGTTCAATAATGACTTTGCGAGGAGTTTTTAGAAGATTAACCTGGAACAGAGTGCTGTTATAATATAAACAGCGTACAGAATCAAAACAATGCAAGTGACTTACCGCAATAATCTGCACAAATTGCGTCCTGCTATCAACGATGCTGATGAGAAAAAATTGCCAGAAATCGCTTCAAACCCTATCGCGCTAGAGCTACTGCTTCAAACTACTGGCAATAAACAAGAATTAGGTCTAAGAAAATTGGAAATTAGAGCACCCAGTTTTTTGCTTCAGTTCGAGAGAAGATTTTACCCTAAATGTAAATATGAGTTATCAATTAGGGTTTACGACATTCTATTAAAGGAGTAACCGACTTATTTCAAATTCTGTCGTGTTGTCAAGGATGCCAGAAATATTTTGCACAGATATTCTACTTCCCACCTGCTCTGAGCGACAGTTATGAGGGTAATACTATTTGCATTAAAGACCCACGACTCAACAGGCAATGGACTTAGCTGAGTAAATGCTCAACCAGCGACGAAGAGTTTTGAAAAATGATCAACAACTGCAGTGCACTTCATCGTATTTCATTGCCTGTGGATAAATCTGCACCGTCGAGCATGAATAAGGCTCACAAAAATTGCTCTGCTAATACATCGTCACAGTCACGCAAGTGGACAAACAAAAAGGTAAAAACAGTTGGGAAAAAGGATGGGCTGCTGGGATGGATTTCATCGCAGGCGATTGCCTGTCCACCAATCTACACCGTCAGAGGTAAAAAAGCCTAGCAAATACTAAGCATAGGATGCCTTCGGCGTAAATATAACTTGTCAGCCCTAAAACACACTTCACGCTATAAAAAAACATTATGAAAAACTCAAATAGGTTGGTATGGACCTATATTAGCTCCCACATAACACATCAACACTTATTTGAACTCTGCAATACTCATGTCATATTAGGCCAACACTAATAGTGACCTAACATCAAGATTCACCAACTGATCAACCACAAACGAACATATGGACCTCCAAACTTTATGCCACTTAGAATTAAGATTCACCTAACACCTATCAACACTCCCATAAATTTGTAAAACCAAATGCCAATCCGTAGTGAAGTGTGGATTCACCAAAACATACATTTTGTATAGGTAACCACTGTCACTAGTAGACATGATATTTTGTCATTCATAACTTCACCAAAGAATAAAACAAATTGAAAACTTGGATTTAGACTCCTCTAGTTCATCCAACAAATTTTCCTTAGAATCGTAGAGCAATATTCCTCAAGGTGGACCAATGCAAACCAAAATACCGGATGTCTTGTATATTGAAAACATTGTTTTGATACTTAGCCAATTTTCCACTTCAACTGTCTACACTTGATCAAACCTTCTTGCAAATATACATTGGATTATCATCTATATACACACTCATGCTTCACAAAATGATATGCATATTAATCTTCATACAATGTTGACATCAACAACAACACTATATACTATACAACTCATGCTCATGCTCATGTTGCCAGTAGACATATTAATGACAAACTCCACAAACTTCCAACAATGGTAGTTCAATAGTTCATGAATCACATAAAAATTTAACAAATTCAAATAATTTATAGTATGTGCATAGTATTATTTGGTAATTGGTTTCTCTTGTTATTTTAGTCTCCAATTTAAATTTTCCTCTTACATGATATACTAATTCTCAAAATTCACATTAAGTGTCCAACACATATTATAAGGAAATATTAGTTTATTAGTATTCATCCATAAGAAAAAAAATATCAAATTGACATTAACATTGTTAAGTAAAATAGTCAATCGTCATTTAAAACATGACATAACTATATATAACATCTCATAAAAAATCTTTATAAAAATTTACTTGACTAGTATAAATATCTCATAGTTGAAATAACAAAAATAATAATAAAATGTATTGACATATTTTAATTAAGAAAGTTTGATCTAAAATTGAATATAAGAAATTTAGTGGACTTAACTTATCAAATTGTTATTCTGTATATCAAATTAAAATGACTATTTAACTTAAACCACCTTCTTAAACAATCTTGATAGAGTTATTTTTATTATAAAAAAGAGATGAAAGATTCTTATACAATCTTGATAAAGTCATTTTTATTAAAAAAAAAAAAAAAAAAAGATGATAGATGTAAAGAGATGTAAATATTTGAGATGGAGATGGGTGATGTAGAAAATTTTGGTCAAATTTAGGAGTGTTAGATTTTAAAAATAAAGTTGAAAGATTATTAAATTTAGTTAATAATAAAGAAAAAATAAATTAATAATTTCATTTTTCCATAAAATCTTTATGGAGATCCTCATGAAAAACAAAATATTGTAGAAGTTTATTATGAGTCATATGTATGTATATGTATATGTATATGTATACACATATATATTTAATAAAATTCAATATTCTTCATTATTTTAAATGGTTTTACAATTTTCAATTATAAAATGGGTTTTTAATTCAATGACAAATTTTTATTGACATGATCTTTTTGGAGAAATATAAATAATAAGATTAAATTTTACATATAATATTTAAATAAATAAAATTAATATTTTTCACTATTTTAAATCATTTTACAATTTTCAATTATAACATGACAGTTTTTAAATTTAGATAGCAATTGTTTATTGACATGATTTTTTTGGGAGAAGTATAAATAGTAGGTTAAGTTTTTCACAATCCATGAAGTTAGTGTAAGAGTGTTTTTAGATTCAACGATTTGTGATACATCATCAAAAAGAGGATAGTCGTGATTTAGATTTCAAACTTAATGCTTAAAAGGAAATGGGGGAGGTGATAAGAGGACCATTATATATAAAATATTTGAATAAATAAAATCTAATATTCTTCATAATTATAAATTATTTTATATTAGAATTTTCAACTATATTGTGGTGGTTTTTCAATTAGATGATAATTTTCCATTCTCAAGATTTTTTTTTTTTTGAAAAATATAAATAGCAGTCATGATTTTTTCATAATTCATGAAGTTAGTGGAAGAGCATTTTTAGATTCAATGACATGCATTTTTTATCAACATTTTCAATCATACTTATGGATCTGTAATCCATCATCAAAAAGATGTGAATAATAATTGAGATTACAAACATAATCCTTCGAAAAAAAAACAAGAGAGAGAAAAATGATAAAATAAAATAGAATAATGATTAAAGGCCTTGTGGGTCGCGGGGACACCCCTGTTATATAAAAAAAAATGATTAAAGGCTTTGGCTGTTAAAAAATTTCCCTTTGGGATACCTGTCATTTCATGGCAGTAGTTCTGGCCTATATAACGTGATCTGGGCTTGCTTAGTACATCTTTGGTTATAAAATTAACCGAACATCCAAAAGATTTGGCAGGGATCAGTTCTGGCATAAATCAGCGAGTTGGGAAGGATATGAAGATTATATCAGTGCTTGCTAATAATTCTTACAAAGTTTTTAGGGATTCGCGAGGATATCACATGCATACGTCATATGGGCTCAGAGCCAATTTGAGTTGTGATATCAAGTTTAAATGCTTGATTAGGTAAGCATCCCTTGCCAATATGAATTAGGAATTTAATTTAGTAAAACAATAGAGAATTGGGGAGCTTTATTTCTATTGGAAATCTAGTTGTTTCGAGATGATGACACTTGTTTAAATCTTACACTACCTTTTGTACATATGGCAGAATCTCACATCCCTTGATTATTAGGGTTAGTTTGACATGATATAATTATTAATTAGAAAATTTGTACTGGGTGTGTTTGGTAAAAGATTTTGAACTCAATAAAAGAAACTTTGGTGGTTAAGTGTTTTATGGATGAAGTCTTAGCATCCTATGATATTAAAATTTTTAGACAATTTGATCTGCATCATTTGATTGGATTTGTTCCTTCTAGTTCTAGGCTCAAATTTTCTAATAAGGTGAATAGAATTGGTAAATGGTCTTCTCATCCTTTAGGTTTTTTCAAAATTAACACTAATAGTTTTTCTCATGATAGCTCGGGTGTTGCAAGGATAGGTGGAGTTAGACAAGATGTGTTAAATTTAAAAGCAAGTGAGCTAGATCGGAAGAAGTTAATTTGTGGGATGGATTTTATGGTTTTGGTCTTCCTTCTTAATAGTAGAAGGATTCAAGAGTCTTCTTAAAGGTTGTCTTTTTATCTTAAACAAATTCTTCACCGTGCACAAGATTTTGAGTCCATCTCCTTTGTTCATATCCCCAAAGAATGAAATGTTGTCTCATTTGTTTGGCCAAATAGGCCTCTAATGGTAATCAAACTTGGAAGTTCATAGATTGGGCAACCCTATCCTCTGCTCAAGCTTTGCAATTTTCTTAGCTCCTTCATAATGATTTGGTTTGATCTATTTGGTTTTTTTTTTCTCAATATGTTATGTTTAATTGGTTTCATGGTTTCTTTTGGTTTCTTGAGGTGGTGGATTTGTGGTAAACCTTCTTGGATTTTTATCCTTTGAGATTTCATGACAATTGTCACAGTTAGAAATATTTATGCAATTTTTGATGATTCCTTAATTAATATATTTATTTTTTTCCAAAAAAATTTTAGGCATAACTAAACTCAACCAAGACTAAAATGGAAATAAAATATGATTTCAAGTCTATTCCCAAATTGAAGCACTTAAATGGAAAATGGGATGATACAAGTTTGATATAATATTTTATTCACTTGCACTTTGATATTGATTACAAGGTAAAACAAACACAATGCCCAACAATGCCAACATATGATAAATTTCTTAATCTCACAACTTGAGGAAAACACTTGGCACATTCTCACACAATTCACCTACCTTAAGAAATCTTGCTAACCTAACACTTTGACTAAAAATAGGGCTCTTGACTTTTGAGAAAAGTGCAAATGGATTTCCATGGGTAGTCTAACTTAGCACAAGCTAATTCCCTTAACACTATGGATGCAAACAAATAGCTATGACATGAGCACTTGAAAAATCAACCTATGTACAAAAAATGTAGACCAATATGCAATTAATGCAACCTCTATTAGAGAAAAAAATCAAACAATAGATGAATAAAAATAATAATTTTACCCATATTCATTCTTGTTACACCATGAAGGTAGATTTGCTAAAAAATGTATTAGATCTGATTGCTCAAACCAACAACATGACATTGCAGTGAGGGTGATTGATTCTTCAAGAATTTGATAGCATAACAATGCAATTATTTTGTATCCTCCTCGAAATGGTTCATGAGAGGGTAGATTTATAGGCTTGGCAAGATGAGGATCAAAAATTGAGGTCAAAAGACAAATGAATGGCTAGAATTGAGTTGATTTGATGGTTGGAAGATCAAGGGTGGAGGACATTTGAGATTTATTCATTGATTTTTGAATTTTGGTGAGATGGCTAGAAATTGGTTATGGGATGAGTGGAGGGGGAAACGAGGGATTTATTATTTAATTTTTAGAATTTTGGGTGGTTAAGAGGAGAATTTAATTAGTTTGATTAATTAAATTCATGAGAAACTGGGACATGAAATAGGAATTAAGGCTTAGGATTTAATGATTTAGGACTTATGGAAAATAGAAATAATTAGGTGAAAATTAAGGATATTTAGGACTTGGTGGAAAAATCATATATTTGGGATAAAATTCAAGACTTTAGGTTTTGGGTAAATTTTAGGTGTTTACATTTTGGCGCTCTTTGAGCCAATGTTGTGAGCAAAAGAATAAATTTCATTTCAAAGAAGAATAAAGATGTAGGATGAGATGAAAAAGGATGGGAGTTATAAAAGGATGGGGCTTATAAAAATGAGGATAGGATGATGCCCCCTTGATAGGATAGTCAAGTATGAAGGACACGAGTAGGCTCTATAAATGGATGGAAATGAAGGATGAGGTAAGGGATAGTCATGTTGAGATAATGTGAGCGACCTAATATTTGATATAGCACATGATGTTATGCAGTATTATATAAGTCCATGGTTATGATGTGTCAAATGCTTAAAGGACTAAAGGTCACATGAAAGTATATGCCTATAATACCATGGTATGAAAATACTATGATGTTGTTATGAAAAGTATGTTGTAAGGATCGATATAGATACATAATAATATGATAACACACACAAGAAAAGCAAGTAAGAATGTATAAAATGATAAAAAGAGAAACACGATGTTTCCCTTAATCAAGCTAAAAATACGTGATTGATTGGTTGTTGTTGATGATGATAGTGTTATTGTTGTGGACACAATATATCTTGAGAAATATGTAAGGATTGTGTTATTGATGTGGGAACGATATATCCTAAGACCAACACAAGGATTGGGAATGATATATCCTAATGATGAGGATTGATTGGATTAAGTTTATTAATATTTTTGCAGCAAAGTTGGGACCAAAATTGTTGGATGCCTTTAGGATGATTGGCTAGATTGCTTGGCAAGATGTCTAGATAAGGATCACTTGAAGTGGATTAACTAATTTAGGATTGTATTAGATTATTTGGATGATTGCAATGGATTTCTATTTGATTATGGAATTGCATTAATTTAGATGGGATTATTGTCTCTGTATGATAATTAATGACAAGGGAGCACCAAGTCTATAAAATAAGGATGTGATATAGGTTGATTTAGGATAAGGGGCTTAATGAATTGGATGGATGGATTAAAGAATTGTTGATAGTGGATAGAAAGGAATATCAATTGTTTAAGGGATTACCAATAATGGATAGGAAGATAAATGGGTCAAAGGGTTAACAATAGTGGATGAAAAGGAAGGATGTGACCTCCAAGAACTATGTCACAAAGGAAAGCATGTCCCTAATTTTCAAATGTTGTTCAAGATGTTGGACTAAAGAGATACAAGGTATGGCATAAGTTATAACAAGATGTATAGAGGATTTGTTGCAGAAGGATGTTCTATGTCAACCATTTTATGAAAGAATGTAGCAAAATCATACCTCAATCCTTATCAAGATCAATATTAAATAGGGTCAATGATGAGGGATGATAGCAAGGATACATGGAGATGATGAATTTGGATGAGAAGGAAGATAATATGGATATATGAGATAACTTCCCCCAAGTGTAAAATCATGTAGACAATTAAATTACACATGACACTCACAAATGAATTTTCATCACAACACTTATCCAAGGCACCATGAAAATGGTTTTCACCATTGGATGAATTATTTCTCTTTAATATTTTGTTTCTTTTTATCTTTTTTTTTTTAATTTATTCTTTCGATTTTTTATTTCAGGCCACTCGTAGCTTGATACTCAAAGTGTCTTCATAGGTCTTTGTCTATTTGAGATAGTTGATGGTGATGTTCTAGTCATTACATGAAAATAATATCATTCCTAAAGTAGTTACATTGTCAATATTAAAGAACTATTGTACAATCCTTTGATGTTGAAGTGATCCTCATTGATGACTAAGTTGGCCTTATCTAGATGTTTACATTTTGACAAGGTACCATCATAACACTTATGGTGAAGTGTTGTTGTCACAACATGGTGGATTTGGGCATTGATTTTTTTTATTTTAAGTGTGACTTTGGATTTTGATGGGGGATGTTGGATGTGGAATTAGGTAATTGTGATGTATTGGGTTCAAATGGGTACAACAAGCAATGTAGATCAATTTGGCATAATTTTGACTCACCAAACATGAGATGGTGGATTATGGAATTTGGATTTTGGATTATGAATTTTGAATGTGGGATTAAGATAAAGACTAGGAACAACATCCTTGTACAAGTTAGAAGGTGGTGGAAACTTTTTGCATGTATGGAAAACCTTTTGATGTGCCTTCCTATTTTGGTATAGAAATTTTGTTTCATTTGATTTGAATGGGATTTTTGGGACCCATATTTCTTTTATATGCTTTGCTTGATATTTGTATTCATATATTTTTTAATTTTAATTTTGATTATTTTGTTTATATTCTCTACAATTTTGTTGGTCTTGATCGGAAGGTGGAATTTTGGAGTTGATAGTGAACCCCACAGTTCCCAGAAATCATCTGCAACCAAAACACCTATCACAAATAAGAGGTCAAAGCAATTGATTTTCTATACAACCAAGAGAGAAAATATTGATCCACAAAAGCATCTGATATGCCCTTTGTATTGAATGATGGATACCTAGATGAATGATTACAATGAAGGATCATTCCTTATAAAAGGAAAAAGCAAACCCTAGATGATGATTTGATTATATTGTGATAAGTGTCCTAATCTCATTCAGTGAGATAACTTAACATATATTTATCCTAAACTAATAATAAAAAAACACTCCTAAGTTTAGCTTAAGTGAATAAATTAATAAGGGAATTAATAATTAATTGATTATCAAGTGATGTCCTAATTAATCCAACACCCCCCTTTAAGATCGACTTAGGGAGAAGCTATAAAACCTTGATGAAGAATGCAATGACGGATGCATGGATAGGTCCCAACTAAAGGCCTAATGAGATACCCATGTACAAACAAATAAATATACCATAACAAGAGAAAAGGATAAAATCACATGGGAAAAAATCCTCTCTAAAAGAGAAAATAAAATAACTGCACTACTGAAAGAAGAATAGGAGGACTCAATGTGACCCCCAAGGACTACTTCTATAATACAAATACAATAGATGTCCCCTAGTAGGATAAATAGAAAGAGGATATGAAAACCCCCATAAAGAAGTAGCTCATGTGCCAATTATGAACACTTGAAGACAAAATGTGGTCCACTACCTACAAACTACATTTCTCCCCTTAAGAAGAAATAGATCCACTGGTGATTAGAGAAGATAATCCCTAAAGGTGGGTGAATTAGGAATCCAAATTAAAATGATGTTTTCCTTTGAGAAGTGCTCAAGTGTCCAAATTTTAGAAAGAGAATATGTCAATCCAAGATCCTAGGAAGACTAATGGAGAACAAGCTGCAAAGGTGATGAAGATGGTGGGCCACAACAATGACGTCACTGTCAAAAAGAGGAGATGAATGTCCTCAAAGTAATCCTCCAAATCTAAAATATAGGACTCTACAAAAAAGGATGATATATCTACAAGATATGAATCCCAAGTAACTTTATTTGAAATATGATGAATATCTTGTTGCACTAAACCAATATAGGCCATGGATGTGTCAATTCCAAGCTGATCATGAACAAGAGAATATGGTGATGAAGACTCAATCTTAAGACTGGGAACACGAAGACAAGTCTCTAAACTATTAGAACATGCAAGATCTATGATATACTCAAGATCCTCTAAAGTATCATCATCAAAGGGTATGAATTCTGCATCTACAAGGGGAATGAGATATTTGATAGCAGGATCCTCTTGGTATGGAGAGATATTAGGGTGTCTATGGATCTCCCAAAGTCGAGTCCAAAGTGTGTGGGGATAATCAATGTATGATACATCACACAAAGTTTCAAGATCAACACTAGAACATATAACCCATACAACATGATCATTGATAATAACCCATGTTGAATAAATCCCTAGTGTGTCTCTGGTGTAGGTATGAGTCCATAAGGATAAGGTAAAATCAAGCCAACTAAGATGTGTCATGATGTCGTGTCACCAAGGCTCATAGTTATCCTTTTCTAGGATGACCACAAAAGGATGTAAAAAACCCATGATACTTTCTTAAATGATATCAAAGACAAAGCTTTAGTGCATGTAATGCAAATCAAATGAAGTCATCTCATCCAAATAGATCATTTCTTGGTGTCAATATGTCTAAGTAATTTACAAAAATATGAAATCACAACAAACTGAATAAAGTATACCTAAGGTAGATTCTGGAAAAAGTGCATGAATGGATTTGAAGAGCTCTAAAATAACTTTCCAACACTGTTAGAATTGTGAAAGTTGGAGATACAAGAAAAAAAGTTATGAGATCGAAAGCAAAAAATAAAGATCTTAATTTGAATGGTAATACAATAAACGAGCAAAAAAATTTGATGGTGAGACCTATACCATTGGAAAGCGCTTGCAACTAGCTTTTTGAATATATCTCATTTGCTCAATTTCAACACAGTATGCCTAAGTTATGCCAAAAAGAAAAAAAATCTCCTTTAGGGGAAATGGGGGCTAGGAGGGGGCAAGAGGAGTCTGTATGATGATTTCATGCTAACATCAGCATGCCATCAATAGAGGAATATTCCTAAAATAGTTTGTCTGGATAGAAAAAATTCTAGTCGTCGGACAAAGCAAAAAGTGACAGAATATGTTGTCGCCTTAATCAAAATATTCATTGAGCATATGTTGTGGGGTCGCTAGAAATATTTGTGCTACTACCAGTGGAATTGGTTACCATCAATGTTGAAGCCAACCACCACCAATTCTTTGTACCATTGAGTAGAGTGTGGAGGCTACTGGGGGTGATAATAACATCATCAACTAGTGATTGGTCACTGGCCACAGTATAGGGTAGCAGACCTACTAGGGTACTAGAGTTGTCGTACCCTGTGCAATGTTAAAGCTACTTTTGATTTTTTTGTTTCTTTTTTTCTTTTGTTTTTTCTAATCTACAAAAAAATAAAAATGAAACCTTGTGTACCTTGCATGCAGACTAGAGAAATTAATACACCATCATCGTATAGATTCCATATACCCTATGGAATTATGTACAAAGGTTCGTACTACAAAAGAAAATTTCCTTTTTTACAACTTCTCCAACAATGAAATGATAGGCATGGGTGAGTGCAGGATCATGGGGGTCCAAAAAGTGGCTAATGACTTTTTTTATTCGAGTTTGATGAAAAAAAAGGGTTTATTGAGAAAATTTTCAGCTTTCCAAAAATATAAGATATGCCTTATTGGGAATTACATAGATATTTATTATTGATTTTATACATGCATTCTAACTAAAGTCCTGATTGATAGGCTGATTGAAAAACATCTATAATTCTTAAACAATTTCACTTTTTTTGAATTTGAAAGATGCAACACATTCTATGCTTCCCATACTATAGGATAAAAAAAAATGAATTTCATAAAAATTTTACCAAGTTATGGTGGTTAGACAAACAAATTTTAATATTTTTAAAAAAATTTAATAAGAAAATAATAACTAATTATTTCCTTGGAAAAAAATTACAAAAAAAATGTTGCATATCTAGGCATGAGTACTCTACTTATATTGAAAGTTTCAAATAAATTTATTATTTTTTGCTTATACTTAGGTTGGTCAGACATACACCTGCTTTTTATTTTTTCCTAAAAATTTAATACTATTTCATTGGAATTTCAAATTTTCACCAAATAGATTTACTTTTTTCCAAAAAAGGAATAGCATCTTAGAAACTAAATTCAATTTGCTACAAATTTTGTTCTTACATATTTTCCAAATTATGTTAATCACTTATTCAAATTTTTATGTCAAGTTGCCACATAAGGGCCTAGTTTGGACCCCTATGATCCTGCATTGACCCACATTCTTAAGGTTTTTGGTCATTCTAGACTCAACAATGATGCTTGTTTTTCCTTCAAATGAGCTAATTTTTCTCTCAAGGTCGGATGCCTCAAAATTTAGATAGGAAGTCATAAATCTGGTGCTTTGATACTATTAGGACTAGAAAATCCCACATATTTTCATCAGCCTCTATCCACTTACCTCCGATTCCTTACAAAATTTCACCACACTTAATTTTATGATTTAGACAAATCGCTGAGATTTGTGTGGCAAAACCCATTTTGCAACTAGCATACCCAATCACATTCATAAAAGAATTTAAAGTCCCATTGAAATCATTGACCCAACCATACCTCATCAGTGGAACTCCCATCACCACCCCACCAATAGCTCAATGAGGATGGTTCATAACTCGGCATCGGTGTAACCTCATTCCATCGGGCTAACTTCCAAGGTAGTCTATCCAACAGACCGATAGAGGCAATAATGATGATCACATCACCATAGCTCTAATACATCGGTGGAATGAATGATTGTGGTCCTCCGATGGCCTGATACAATCACGAATTATCAAAAGTATAAAAAATCAATGGTGAAGCTGGGGTGCATTAGGGTAACATTGTTTGGTGTCCCACCGATAGACCGAAAGAAAGACATTCATCAGTGGAGAAGGTGGCCATTGGTGGAAAATGAACCAAGGCTCCAACAATACAACAATGAACAATTACTACTAGTTGATGTGATATACAAGAGCATCATCGAGATATTTAACATAAATGCTCCCCCCAATGACAAGACTGAAACAAGTGGTGTATTAATGAGCTAGAGCAGAAGTAAATTGCACCACAAGTTGATCATACAATTGCAGAAACCAAGAGGGCTATGCTAAGGGAAGAAGCAGAAAAGATGGAACTCAAAGCTCTTACGCAACAAAACCAGGGGAGGAATTCATGTAAGTACATCACTCTTAGCTAGAAATTGTATTTTTCAGAGTTTTCAATGGAAGAAAATGTGGAAAAACCTAAGGCAAAGAAACAAAAAACCAAAAAGAGGAATTTAAATCAAGACTTGATAGACCAGTGGGTCAGGACCAAGACCGAGGAGAAGTGTTCAAACAAGTAAATTGTTAGACAAACATAAGGGTCTCGAGGATTTTTGGATGCCACATCAAGGATATGAACTTTTCATGTATCACTACATAAAGCAATTCAAATTTCAACCAGTCTATAACCCATGGAGGTTGAACTTAGGAAGACTTGTGGTGCCAAACGTATTCATCAACATAGAATTAATGAAAGCTCTTTCCAATTGGTATAACACCAAGAAGAGAACTATCAAGTCACCGAGTAGAGTCGATATGCTTGTTATCTCCCAAGACCTGATCTCTAATGTATTTCAGTTAGAATGCCCCCAAAATTTTCCATTCTCAATTAGAGATCTCTTAATAGAATATCGCTACATGGATACTAGCTACAAGAGATGGAAATTGCCTTTGCATAGACCTAAAAATGAGGAAGGCCAGCTCAGGAGGTTTTCAAGCAATGAAAACCCTCCTTTTCATGTAGATTTTTTTGAAGAATACTTTCAGTATACCTATTACTCAGTTGTTCAAGTCTTGGGAATAGAGGTTCCACCCCTTATGTTTATTGCACTGATGGTTTTAGTTGCGGATATACAAAGCAAGGATGCTAGGTCATCCGACTATGCAAGCTACTTGGCTAATGCCCTAAATCAAGGGCTTGAAAGGATCAAAAATAACAATGATTGCATAGATTTCAAACACTATTCCTTGCTAATGCATTTACTTTTGTATGAGGGTCATGCCAGAAATGTGTGGAGTAAAGAACTGAGGATCAAATATATAGATGAAAATGGAAACTCCAGACTTGTACAAATTTGGACTTCACTATGGGATAGTCGATGTGAAAGGTCTCATTATTTATATTTTGAAGAATTTTTTGTTAAACCACTAATGAAGCTACTAGGATATTCATATGATCACAACTTATCCCCTGAGGTGCAGAGATTTCTGAGACCAAAGGAGAATGACCCAAAAGGAAAAGTGAACCATAATTGGGGAGACCGGTATGCTTTCTCCGACTGCACAATAACAAGAGTCTATGGGTTTGAAGGGGTTCCACACTTGCTACCCCGTGTAGTTCCAAATAGAGTTGCTTATCTAGAGATTGTACGACAACTAGCAAAATCTGATGCTAAACACCTCAAGGGTCATAATAAGCAATCACTCATGCCCAACACTCTTTGTTTTGGAGATTTTACAGTAGTTGCAAATGAAGGATATGAGGAAATTGATGCTAAAATAGAACATTACAACCTTCCTCTTGGGTACAAAAGAGAGAAATTTGATGCAGAGGGGTTTATTCATCAAGCAAGATTAACACAAGGGTTTTCAGGGTATGAGCATTGGTTTACGGTTGATGATGTGATCAAGAACTAAGATGAAGCTTCCACCAATGATAGAATGGCCTCATATAATAAAGTTATGCTCGTGGAGGAGTGGAAGAGAAAGAATGTCCCATCATATTCAAAAGCATTTGGTGATAGACAGGATCCCTTGGCTAGGACTGAACAAATTATTGCTCATATGAATGAAATAGTAAAAGATGTGCCTTCATATGTTTTTGATACATCTCGTACAAATTATATAGGAGTACAAGCTGAAGATGTGGAGCCTCTAGATCACATACCCTCACAGCCTACTCCTGATGTATGTTTTTCTACTGACAAGAGTAAAGAAGAGGAAAGTAACAAAGAAAGTGATGAGAATAGTAGTGAAGAGGAGCAACAAGTAGAACAAATATAAGCCCCTGTGATTACACAATATGAACCCCCTTAGGAACAGAATGTTGTAAGATTTGAAGCATCAAATGAATTATTTGATGACGTTAGGGTCAAGGCTGGTCACGAATTCATTTATGATGGTGACTTTGTTAAAACTTCTGAATTTAAATCATTTGTCTATGAATATAAGGGAAGGAAAATAAGAAAAAAGGAGCAAGATATTACTCCTAAAAAGGAAGTTGTTGCTTTAGAGTAATTGAAAAGGGAAGTTGACAAGGAGATGCAATCTATCACCCCCGAGAGAGGTAGAGAATTACTTCAAGAGGCTGGGGTATTACTTCTACCAGGATGGGATATTAGCTCTCTAATTATGTTTGATAGTTTCAAAAAAAGAGGGGATAAAACAATGAACCTAACAAAGGAGGCTAGTGATAAGATGTATTTAGGGTCTGGGTATAATCCAGATGAGGCTCCCTTGCTTATTTGGTCACTATACCCCCATGAAAAGAGGCCAGCAGTAATTGATAATCCAAATCAAGTGTTTGGACATCTTTTGGTCCAAAGAGTTGGGGACACTAATCCCTTGGAAACTACATAATTGAATGTCAATGTGGAAAAGTTCACTAGAGCACAAATTGAAAATTTGGTTAAAGAAAATGAAAAATTGAAAAGGGAGCTATCACATCAAAAGGAGAAGTCATCTTCCTCTTCTGCTTCAAAATTGTACTCCCCATGGCTCGAAAAGGACAAGAGAATATTAGATGCATTAGCTGATGTATCTTATTGGAAAAATGCCCATCTAAAAGCCCAGGAAAAGTGTAAAGCACTAGAAAAGGAAATGAAAGCCATTAAGTACAATACTATGTCCAAGATACTCAAGTAAAGGTTCAATAAGATGATGTAGAAAGCTAATGATTATTGGAGCATGTTCAAGAAGATACAATCAACACTAGAGGAGAATGTCTGATTGCAAAGAAGAATGATTGATAAAAAGAGGGAACTTCTGGATAAACAAGTTCTAAAAGAACAAACACTGCAAAGATATAACATCTTGGTGGAGTCTCACAACCAATATCAATGTAGACTCAAAGAGGATCTTTGTTGCTTTAATTTGATTCCTGCACTCCATGATGATACAGGGAATCATCAAGAAAGGGATGATTGGAAAGCAAAATTTATAGAGTTTCTAACAACTACATTGCAAGAAATTAATGATGAGGAGATGGTCCTACAAAATACTCATAAATAAATTGAGAAATTCATGTACATGGAGTATGATATGAAAGAAGTAATATCCAGTGTAGACACTCATGCAGAACAAGAATACATTAATCACCTCTCAGCATTCAATCTGTTTATCAATCAGGCAGTGGACATTTTGGGCACAACTGAGCAACAATAAGAATCAGTCGATAGTGATGATGTGGACCCTATTACATAGTAAAATCCTTGAACAGGTCTTAGGTGATCACGGGCTTCTACTCAGAGATTAACGGATTGGTGCACACATCTACAATTTTGTTAATTTCTTAATTATGCTTAGTTTTAAAAAAACATGTTTTGTTATCAAAGGACGTGTCTTTTGGTCTAAAGTTTGTTGCCTCACGTGTATATAAGAGAGACAAAGACCAAAGAAAAAGAGATGGTAGTAGAATAGGGATAATAGATAGATAGTAGAAGAGTTCCATAATGTTTACATTTCGAAAGACTATGTTGCAAGCATGATTTTGAGGAAATCAATGAAAGATCTTTGATTCTATGGTTTCATATTGGTGTCAATTGTTTGTTGTTTTAAACGGTTATCTGGTTGTCTCCACTATGTTATTTCTTAGTTATTTGAAGTTGTACATCCAAGTTGATATCCAAATTCATCAGACACATTTTTTGTTCATGTGTGGTTAAATTAATTGGTTTCTCCTCATGAATTAAAACCTTTTAATTAATCACAGTAACTTAGAAGTAGCATCTGGATTAGTAAGAAGAGCCATATAATTAGGATTGCCATTATGTCTCCAATTTGGTATCATTTGTTTTTTCCCGTGTGATTTATTCAATTGGTTCCTTCAAAGAAGGATTAAAATCCTTTTAATATGTCATAGGTAGCCTGGTTGTATGAGTTGGATCAAAAATTAGAGTTTGTCAATCAAATTTTTGCACATTTATACAAGATATAAACCAACATCAGTGTGCCAAACGGTTTGAGTTATAGCCAATACAAATCATTCATCCTAGATCTTCATTTGACTCCATTTACCCACCAAGGCACTGGTCTTATCCATCTCATCACCTAATTTTATCAAATCTATTTTCAAAACCATACATCTATTAACTGAACATATTAATGAACTTCACCTTGATATTGCTTATACAATTTATAACAAATTAAGCTTGCATCTCTCCACTTCCAATTGCCATTGTGGATAGATTGCTCAAGTAGGAAACACATAGTTTAAGTCTGCTTCATTTGCGTAGGTACACCCGCCTAGGTCTAGCAGAGCCTAAAGAGAAGAAGGTTCAAATACACCATTTGGCCTTGTTCATTAGCCTAAAATGTACCAAGAGCCTGGCAACCTCTTGAGGTTTTCCAACCAACATTTTTGAGACCTAATAGATACCATATTGGATTTGATAGTGAACCCCACAACTCTTGAAAATCACCTACAATCAAAACAACTATCACAAATGAGAGATCAAAGCAATTGATTTATTTATGCAACCAAGAGAGAAAATATTGATCCATAAAGGCATCTGATATGCCCTTTGTATTGAATAATTAATTCTTAGATGAATAATTACAAAGAAGAAAAAATATTTATAAAAGGATAAAGCAAACCCTAGATGAGGATTTAATTAGATTGTGACAAGTGTCCTAATCTCATGCAATGGGACAACTTAACCTATTTTTAGCCCAATATAATAATAAAAAGCACTCCTAATTTTATCTTAAGTGAATAAAGTAATAAAGCACTTACTAATTAATTAATTATTAATTAATTATCAAGTGATATCCTAATTTCTCAAACATGGAAGATGTTGAGGATAAATTTTTTTGGTAGGTATGGTGGAAGTGAAAGGATTCCTAGTAGCAAGCTTATTGTAGGGGCTAGGAATGATCCCTATCTCGATGATCACACTGGATGAAATTACATCAATGGTCATTGAAGTACCACTAACATCATTAGATTGTTTGGTAGAATACTTGTATCTAATTCCTTGACCATAGCTAATGTAGATTGGGATAGGCTCTATAATACCTTGCTCATGAAGGCCCAATCCTTTTCCTTGATAATTATTTCTTTTGCATTTTTTTTTGCAATAGGATGCTTATTTTTAAAGAATAATGCTAGTCTATTTGTGTTCTTTTTAGGATAATTATAACTTTTTATTGTCCCATGATAAATTATGATTCTACGAGTCTATAAATCTAGCTCTATGGTAGTCAATTCTTTGTACTTCATCCTCATTGTCAAATTTGTCTTATATGTAAACATTAATCTTGTTTGTTATTCCATAACCATCTATGATCATATATTCTCCTTTTGAAAGGATGAAGTGTTATCATAGTCATTTTTGTGTCTACATCTTTACAACTACATATGGTGGGCAAGTAAAATCGCCAATTGCTATTGGAAATTTGATACCCATTTTATGCTTTCTATATATGACCTTTTGAACTTTAGCTAGTTATTGAAATAGCTCCAACAAGACCATTTTATCACTTTAATGTATCTTGGAATTTGGTATAGAGTTCTAGTGAATCCTTTGATTATAATATATGAGAAGGTAGGGAATCAGATGTAAACCAATTTCTCCACATGGCACTAACTACTATTTCTTCAACTGATATTTTATTTTTGATTTCATTCTCCAAAATCCTAATAATGAGAAAAATGAAATCTTTTTTAACCCTCCTAAATCATTTTTTTCTCATTTTGGGTTTCAACTATGGGTAGTACCAATAGACCAATTTTTACCTAGCTTCGAAACACATAAAACTAACTCTCTCTAAATAGGAAATGATTATCCTTCTATCTATTAAAAAAATAGTTAGGAGGTGATAAATAAGTGATATGATCAATCAAATTACATTAACTAGCTAGGCCATTTGTTGTTGATTCTAGTGCCTTAGTCAATGTAATCTTTTCCATCTAGGATTTTGTTACTGAAAAGAAACATCCACAAGTGGAAATCCTTTGCATTTTGATTTCCTAACACTTTTAAAAGTAATTTGATCAAGTTAATTCTTTTATAAACTCACATTGGTGGAGTTTTTAAGTATTTTAGAGGTTGTGGAGATCTCCTTCATTAGCCAACCCCTATCAAGTATGTGGAGAAATTAATTAAGGTTTTCCTTATAGAATCATCTGAAAAACTTAATTATTACCTTTGCATATTTATCATGGGTGAAAGTTCTAAAAAATTATTCCATGTACTTTGGCACAATCTAGAGAACCCTCTAACATGTAGAGTTTTGAATTTCTCTTGTATTCTAATTATAGAAAATTTTGATATCAAACTAGGGGATTGAACTAAGATAGAGAAGGTGGAAACATAATGATTCCACATTCCATAATTTTATTAACCCTCTCACTTATTTTCTTATTCTCCTTTATCCTTGTTTAAAATTTATCCAAACTCGTGTGCTTGAGATCTATGTCTAAATTTTCATCGCCTTCAAGATGAACTTTGCAGGAGAAATGAATCCCTTGAACTCATAATTCATTTTTGAGGGTCATGTCATAAACTCTAAATTCTTAATCTCTATATGAAATGGAATGAAAATAAACTTAATTAGTAGTTAAGTAAGTTTTTTGAGTTAGGATGCAATTTTGCAATTCCCTAGGAATTTGAAAATTCTTAAGAGTTTTGTAGTAATATTGTCAATGTGAAATATCAGTTATGGGCCGAATTACGCTTGATCCATGAAGAATCAAAGCATAATGAAGCAACCAATACTTGAATCTCAACAAGATCAGTCAATCAAAATTGAAAGTAAACATTTTATCAAAAAACCTAACATGTTAATCTTATGAAAGCTTTAAAGAAAACATCTACTTTAATCCATTGAAATTTATCTTGTTGTGGAATTGGTGTCATGTTGATGTGGACCGACAACCCTTTCCAAATCCCGTGATAGTGCGCTTGTTTCAATCGATTTTATGGAAAAGAATCTATGAAACCATGGTGTTTGGTGTATGAAAAACCTAAATTATGCACAAAATGAACATGATGCAAGCTAAGTTACCAAGATTTTATGCTATAAATGATCTAATTATGCAATTGCTAAGCTAATTTAAGCTAAAATGATGCTAAAGGATGAAAACCCTAATTTATTTACAAACTAAGATGAATGCATGGAAGCCATTAATGAAAGCTCGAAGCTATTTATGCAACTAAAACAAACTGAAAAATTAACTAAATGTGTGCAAATTGAGAGTATGGATGTGAATAAATTCAACATCATGACTTTGCAATAAAAGATGGATCCTTTTGTCTCCAAATAGTGATCTATTTATAGGAGAGCAAATGAGGAATGGATGGTTGAGATCAAAAAGCTTAATCAACGGTTTAGGATGAAAGAGATAAGAGGCATGGATCATGGATTCTCATCAATGGATGAGAAAGCAAGATGAAGATTAATCAAAGGCTCACAATTACCTTAAACAAACACACTTTTGACTTGCTCACACAGGTCAAAGGTAACTTGCTAGAAAGGTAAGAGGGTTAACTTACTTTTGAAGCTAAGTGAGTTGATTGGAGGAGAGGGAATATTCCTTAGAATATTCCATTAGGGTGAAGAAAAAAGATGATTTTACAAATTAAAACAAAGTTTTAATTGTGCAAAAAGGATAAAGAATATTCCATGGGAATATTCCCTTTGATTAGAGGAATAATTAGTTTAATTGTTAATTAAACAAGGTTTAATTTATGCAATTAGGAAATTAGAGAAATTAGATGATATTTATTAAATTAGATGATTTAATAAATAGGGGAGGTGTGAAATGATATTTAATTAAATATTTTGATTTATTTAATTTAATGGGATGAAGTGTTAGTGTGAAAAGAGACGAATTAGCCTAATTTAATTAATTAGGCCAAATAGATGAAAATGATGTAATTAATTAATTAGCTAGGCTAATTGAATTAATTAAATGAAAAGAGGATGGATAAAGAGGAAATGATGTTAATAAGCCTATTTCAAGTGTATGACATTGATTAGGACATTTTTTAGTGTCTACATTTTGCCCCTCTTTGAAGCGAGGTACCTACTACTTTGGTTCAAAGAACAACGTTGTTCAGATTAAAAATGTTGTCCAAATAAAAAATAAAAAAAATTCTAATTTTTTAGATGCCCCAGTGGAAGGATAAAACTAACTCCTTGCCCCCGTGAGAAATCGGGCGAAAATTTCAAATTTGGGGTTGATTTCTCAAAAAAGGTTGAAAAGTTGCCCCATGGGTCTAGAAAGGTTCTAGGATGCAAGAATAATGCCAAAAACATAAAAATCAATGCAAAATTAGGTCTAGATTGGAAAAATTGGTGAAAATGATAATAAACCCCATTAAAAAGGTTAAATTAGAGCAAAAAACCCTAATTTTCTAGCTTAAATAGATCAAAAGGGGTCATTTTCAATTCATTTGTGCATTCACTCTTTAGAAATTCTTGCAAATTGAGCTCTGACCCTTCGACGAAATGGCATGATGTGAGCTTCCCCGACACATCTCTAATCAAGTTCATGAGTTCCAGTGGCTTCTAGGCGCAGGACCACCGGTATGTGATTCGAAACCATATTTGAAATTTGAAAATTTGATGCATTTATTAGGCATTAAATTTTAAAATTTGGGGGCGTCGCTATATAGCAATGACCAAACTTCAATCGGCGATGCCCAAATAATATATAGTGACGCATATGTCTTGGGCGATGCTTTTTTAGATTTGATTTAGGGTTCCAAATTGTAAATGGCAACGCATATGTATCTAGCGACACACTTGCCGATTAGAAAGTTAGGGTTAGGTTAGGAAAAATTCTAAATCATGACGCCATCTTGTCTAGTGACGTGTTTGTCAATTTTAGATTTGAAATGCATCAGGCGTCGTTGTTTGAATTTTGAATATAGTGACGCATTTGTGATTTTTGAGCCAGAAATTACAAATAACTTCAATTTTTTGATGATTTCCTAATGTCGTGGGCTTCGTGAGTGCAGGAGGTCATCCCACCATTGATGTCAAGGGAGTATAGGCCCACAGTACTAGAGAGATTGGGTGATCTTTCAGAGTTGTGCCAGGAGCACTTGGGAGAGATTAGGATTTGGTACATTGTGTACGCACTAGTGATCAGGACACATTTGGCTATGATGACGGCGTTGTGCAAGAGATGGCATAGCGAGACTTCTTCTTTCCACCTTCTGACAGGAGAGGCGACAGTGGCCCTGGATTTGGTATGTGGCAATTGATCATGCTATACTGTACACCCCGGCATGTATCCTTGCTGGGGTCCAGGGCCAAGCCAGGCCCCAGGCAGGGGTTCAAGGGCGGTAGCCCCCGAGAAAATTTTTCCTCCTACTTTTCGCATCGTCACCGAAAAAGGAAAAATAATGAAAAAGGAAAAGAACCGACTTTGTAGAACCCTAATATGGAAGCTTCTAAGCTTGTTAAAAAGGGGTTCGGATGGGGGCTACAGTATGATGAAAAATGTGATTATTCAAAATATTGTAATAGGTTTTTGCACTAGATAATAAAATCATTGGATGGTTGCAGTTTGGTGGATGTAGCCTGTATTGGGTGAACCACGTTAAATTATTTGTGTTATAATTTATTTTGTGTGTGTTTTAGTTTCTTTGTTTATTAATTAAATCTGCATTTAATTGTTAGATATATGTCTTTCTAACCCTAACAAGTGGTATCAAAGCGGGTTGTGTTATGATTATCATCTGTAGGAAGGTCTCATGGTTGAGTGGGAGTAATGGCAGACGAGGGTAAGAAGGTTGAGAATTTTAATGGGCAGAACTATCAGTTATGGAAGATGCAGATGGAAGACTACCTCTATCAGAAGGATTTATGGTGGCCATTGGAAGGGAAAACCAAGAAACCCTTAGCAATGTTTGATGAGGACTGGGATATTTTGGATAGAAAGGCTCTTGGCAGTATTCGTTTATGCCTGGCACAATCGGTGGTGTTCAATATTACAACAGCAAAGACAACTCAAGAGTTGATGGAAACCCTGGCGAAGTTATATGAAAATCCTTCCGCTTCGAATAAGGTATTTCTTATGAAGTGTTTATTTAATATGAAAATGGTAGAAGGAGGGTCAATTACTGATCATTTAAATGAGTTTAATACAGTCACTAGTCAATTAACTTCTATAAAAGTAAACTTTGATGAAGAAGTTAGGGATCTTTTGATTCTGTGTTCTTTACTGAAAGCTGGAATAGCTTGGTAATGGTTGTTAGCAATTTTGTTTATGGTTTGAATACATATAAATTTGATGATGTTGTTGGTGTTATTTTGAGCGAGAAAATTCGTAGGAAAAGCTTAGGTGGAACATCCACATCAGGCAGTGTTTTGAATGCAGAAAGTAGGGGCAGAACAAAGGAGAGAGGAAACAATTCTAGAAATTGTGGGAAGTCAACGAAAATTAAAGGACAGAAGGTCCCAATCTAGAGACAAGAGGGATTGTCGGTATTGTGGTAAGCCGGGTCATTTAAAGAAAGATTGTTGGTCTCAGAAAAAAAAAAAAAAGAGACAAAAAGGAAGGAAGTAAAGAGGAAAATGTGGTAAGTAATAAATCTGATGAGGATGCTTTGATTCTTTCCCTTGATAATGCTGATGATTCTTGGGTGTTAGATTTAGGGGCTTCATTTCATGCTACCCCCATAGAAGTTATTTTCTTGATTATGTCCAAGGGGATTTTGGGCTGGTTTATTTAGGAGATAACGAACCCTGTCAGATTGTTGGAAAGGGAAGAATCAAGATTAAGTTGCAGAAT
Organism: Sequoia sempervirens; assembly: GCA_007258455.2. NCBI lineage: Eukaryota > Viridiplantae > Streptophyta > Pinopsida > Cupressales > Cupressaceae > Sequoia > Sequoia sempervirens. Next base: position 88,932,868 of record VDFB02047230.1, read on the forward strand.
GGGAATCATTGGCTACTACATGAGGTAAGGAATGTTCCAAAGTTAAGAAGAAATTTAATTTTAGCAGGGCAACTAGATGATGAAGGTTGTGTTGTTACATTTAGTGATAAAAATTGGAAGGTCACAAAGGGTGCCTTAGTGGTAGCAAAAGGTGTGAAAGTAGGCACCTTATATCTTTGTATAGGTCATATTGTTCCTTCTACTTTAATTGTTACGGAAAAAGGTCAATGTTCAGGAACAATTGTTGCAGTTAGTAGGTAGAAGATCATACAGTTGTTGTGGACTCTGAATCAACACTGTGGCATAATAGACTTGGGCATATGAGTGCAAAAGGTATGAAAGTACTTCATTCAAATAATGTTTTACCAGGTCTAAAATGTGTTAATATGGATTTCTGTGAAATTTGTGTGTATGGAAAACAAAAGAGAGTAAGTTTTCTCAAGGATGGGAAGCAAAAGAAAGATGAGAAATTGGAGCTTGTGCATACGGATGTATGGGGACCAGCTCAGGTATCTTCTCTTAGTGGCTCTCAGTATTATGTTACATTCATTGATGATGCAACTAGGAAGGTATGGATTTATTTCCTTAGGCAAAAATATGATGTATTTGAAACTTTTAAAAAATGGAGAAGCTTGGTTGAGAATGAGATGGGTAAAAAGCTAAAATGTCTCAGATCTAATAATAGTGGTGAGTATTGCAGCAAAGAGTTTGAAGATTATTGTTCCTCTAATGGTATTCGTAGGCAGAAAATGGGTCCAAGGACTCCACAGGAAAATGGAGTGGTTGAGCGCATGAATAGAACAATAATGGAGTGTGCACGGACTATGAGATTGCATGTTGGGCTGCCTTTAAAAATGTGGGAAGAGACTGTAAACACTGTTGTTTATTTAATTAATAGAGGTCCCTCTAATCCTTTGGGTTGTGGTATTCTAGAGGAAGCATGGAAAAGTAAGAAGGTGAGTTATTCTTTTCACAAAACCTTCGGTTGTGAAGCATTTGCACATGTAGATTCTGAAAATAGAATCAAGCTTGATGCAAAATCAAAGAAATGTATATTTGTTGGATATAGCATTGATGAATTTAGTTATAGGCTTTGGGATTTTGAAAATCAAAAAATTGTGAGAAGCAGGGATGTCATATTCAATGAGAAAGTGTTGTACAAAGATCTGTTGCTGCAACATGAGAAGAAAGAAAATGATTATACAATGTTGGATGATATTCCAAACAATGATGTTTCAGTGGTTCCTCATGCTCCGCAACAACAACAACAACAAATACGACAAACTCCTGTGAATGTTTGATGATCTTCAAGGATAAGTAGACCTCCAAAAATATTCTCTCCCTCTTTGTATACTATTTTGTTAACTGATGTTGGTGAACTGGAATATTATGATGAAGCTATGCAGGTGGATACCAAGGTTCAGTGGGAGCATGGAATGGAAGAAGAAATGGACTCTTTGCTGAAAAATCAGACTTGGGAATTATGCAAGTTGCCTACAGGTAAAAAGGTATTACCAAACAAATGGGTTTATAGGTTGAAAGAGGAGGATGGAGGTAAGAAGAGATTTAAATCCAAATTAGTTGTAAAGGGATTTGCACAAAAAAAGGGTATTGATTTTGATGAGCTTTTTTTTCCAGTTGTTAAAATGACTTCTATTCGTATTGTTTTAAGTATTGTGGTTGCTGAAGATTTGCATTTAGAACAACTTGATGTTAAAACAACCTTTCTCCATGGTGATTTGGAAGAGGAAATATATATGAAAAATCCACAAGGATTTGAGGTCAGAGGTAAGGAGAAACTAGTGTGCAGATTGAAGAAAAGTTTATATGGCTTGAAGCAAGCACCTCGGCATTGGTACTTGAAATTTGATAGTTTTATGGTTGAGCAAGGCTACAACAGGTGTAATTTTTACCATTGTGTTTATTTTAAGAGGTTGGATAATGACAACTACATTATTTTATGTTTATATGTTGATGAAATGCTTGTAGAAGGGTCTAACATGGATCACATAAGTGAGCTAAAACAACAGTTAGGAAAATATTTTACTATGAAGGATTTGGGGGCAGCAAAACAAATCCTTGGTATGAAAATTTGTAGAAATAGGAAAAATAGAAAATTGTTTTTATCTTAGGTTGATTATGTTGAAAAGGTGTTGCAAAGATTTCATATGGAGAATGCAAAAGCTGTCAACACACCTTTGCCTAGTCATGTTAAATTGACTAAGGATATGTGTCCAAAGACACAAGAGGAGGAAGAAAAAATGTCCAAGGTACCATATGCTTCAGCTATAGGCAATTTAATGTACGTCATGGTATGCACGAGACCGGATATTGCACATGTCGTAGGAGTTGTTAGCAGATATTTGAGTCATCCCGAAATTGAGCATTGGAATCCGATAAAATGGATTCTCAGGTACTTGAGAGGTACATCCCATAAATGTATGTTTTGGGGGCTCTAATACTGATTTAAAAGGCTATGTTGACTCAGATTTGGCAGGGGATATAGATACCAGGAAGAGTACCATAGGTTATATATTTACAATTGGTGGGACAACAGTGAGTTGGATTTCTTGATTGCAAAAGGTGGTTGCTCTATCCACCACAGAGGAAGAGTATGTTGTTGCAACAAAGGCGGCAAAGGAGATGATATGGCTGCAACTTTTCATGGACGAGTTGGGCAAACAACAGGCTAGAAATTACTTGTTTATAGACAGCCAGAGTGATATACATCTTGCAAAGAATTTTTCCTTGCATTCTAAAACAAAACACATATAGTTGAGATATCATTTCATTCGGTCAGTGTTGGAGGATGGACAGGTCAAGCTAGACAAGATACATATAGATGCCAATCCAACGGATATGTTTACAAAGGCGGTGACAAGGGAGAATTTGAGCTCCTCTTCAACTTCGGTTGGCCTTCAAGGTTGAATTCAAGTATAACAGAGTAGTAGGGTCCAAGGTACTTATTTCCAGTGGGAGCTATAAGTGCAGCAGTGTCATCCAGGATCAGTCTCCAAGTGGGAGATTGTGTTGGTGTGGAGCCTGATCAGTCTCCAAATGGGAGATTGTTGGTATGTGGCGACTAATCATGCTATACTATACACCCAGGCATGTATCCTTGCCGGGGTCTCCGGCCTGGCCTCGGTGGGGGTTCGAAGCCCCGAGGAAATTTTTCCTCCTACTTTTTCGCGTCATCACCAAAAAAGGAAAAATCAATGAAAAAGGAAAAGAACCGACTTTGTAGAACCCTAATCTGGAAGCTTCTAAGCTTGTTAAAAAGGGGTTTGGATGGGGGTTACAGTATGATGAAAAATGCGATTATTCGCAAGATTGTAATAGGTTTTTGCACTAGATAATAAAATCATTGGATGGTTGTGGTTTGGTGGATGTAGCCCAGATTGGGTGAACCACGTTAAATTCTCTATGTTATAATTTATTCTATGTGTGTTTTAGTTTCTCTTTTTATTAACTAAATCTTCATTTAATTGTTAGATATCTTCCTTTCTAACCCTAACACCTGGAGGATGTGTGGCAGATATTGTGATTACCTATCCACGATCATTGTGTGATCTATGATCCCGATGCCAGATTTGATGCCTGCTTAGAGGTGATGGAGATGGACCAAATTGTATTGGTCACCTCTCAGATAGATCTGGATACATATAGAGGTTAGGTACCAACCTTCAGATTGATTGTTACAGCCATCATTTCAGGTTTGGCGGCTCCGGATAGACATGGTTGATTTTTCAGTCGAAGTTGGGGCTTGGATTTGTAGAGGATGTTATACTGAAGGAATCTTTTTGCATGGCTTCCCGTGATGTTTGCCTCCTTGTACCATGATTTGCGTGATTTTGTCTATTATGATGGGAGATTTATGGGTGTAGGGGTGACACTTCTCCATAATTGGGCATGGGAGCACATTGCAATGCTTTGACCGATTGTCCAAATGGAAGACATGGAGCCAGATGATCCGGTCATTTGGAGATATCGAGGTGTCATCACGCTCAGGCATACAGGAAAAATTGGGCTCCTGTACCAGCAACAGGTGATAGATGACATGACTTTGTTTCGGTGGTGACCATGGCTTCAGATGCCACCATGGTTTGATGATATACAACAGTTATACTTTGCCAAGAAAACCTGATATATGCAGGGTCGTGAGCACACGATGATTGAGCGGTACCTTCTGGACAAAGTGGCCAGACAATTTGGCGATGTCTAAGATAGGCCTGATGATGGCTACAGAGCCATTTTTGCATGAGCGGCCAGTCAGGTTCCGACATGGGGACCCACGATTCTGGTACCAGAGGTCGTTGAGAGTTTTTTCCAGTGAGTTTCCCAGCCTTAGGCTGATGATCAGGGTCATCCTATTACACAGACTAATCCTGCATACGATGAATGGTTCGTCCCTTTGAGGCGATGATAGATCTTGTAGGGGCTCCTCTAGAGGGAGGCCATGAGGCAAAGTAGTTATGGGTAGAGGACAAGGAGGCCAGGATGGCCATGGTGGACAGGTTCTAGGGGCTCCTCCAGTGGGACAGTAGCCTCCAGTGGTGCAGCAGCAACCAGTGCCACCACCACCACTTCCGCCAGATGCCAGAGATGCATAGATACAATAGTTGCAGTAGCAGGTGCAAGCGTTGATAGGTGAGTGGGATAAGGCTCGCCAGTAGATTTTGGTTTTGACTGTTGAGCGAGATTAGGCTTGGAAGCAGGTGGTTGCAGTTACAGCTGAGAGGGATACTGTATTACAGAGAGTTCAAACCGTTACGGGTGAGAGAGATCAGGAGGTGGCCCGACGTCAGCAAATTAAGAGCCTTATAACATCCACCCATGGTCGGACAATTTCAACGTGGCTATATAGAGAGGCTGTTACGAAGGCTACGTATTATAGGCAACATTATCATAGGGATGTACCAGTTGCATTGAGGTAGCCTAATTTTTTACAATGGAGTGATGCACGCCCCCGAGCAAAGGATTAGCCTATGTGGCAGGCTGGAGAGGGTAGTAGCCACCAGGGCTAGCTTCGTGATATACAGACACTTTTTGAATTTACCCCATTCTTTATACCGATATACATTCATGGGCTCCTTTTTGATAGCCTCATGGATATTGTACTTATGCTCAATGTACATACACTGATCCAGATTTTGTACCATGATACATTTTTTAATATATATATGATACAGATACAGATGATTCATGTTATGATGTGTTCACTTTATTTTACGTATGTATGAATCATGTATGATATGGATGCACTTACCTTTATGCCTATGTGATATGCGATGCTATGGATGAATGCAATGTTATGTTATTTTTCATTATCTTTTTCACGATATGGATGGATGGATGATTATGATATGCAGATGTTATGGATGCACATGATGTGGATGCATTTATTTTTGTATATTTTATATTCATGTTATGATATTGATATATGGATGCACATGTTTATGATATGCAACGATTTAAGATGCTTAGAATAAAAAGTCTATATTATTCATCACAACTCAAATGATAATGCAAAATGTATGATGTGATATGCAAATGATTATGAGATGCATGTATGTTGATGGTTTGTGGATGCAAGGTGGATGCATTAATGATGTTTTTGTGTATCATGATACCAGGTTAGTGCAGAGAGAAGATAGAAGAAGACATAATGAATAACTGTTGTTGATGATGATTGCTTCAAAAGATCCAACAAGTCCTTGATCCATTGAGACTTAATTAGAGATGGTGACGAAACAATGCAAAACAGTTCAGGATGAAATGCAAGATGTTTTCTCACACTTCAGGATTGGGATTTTCCATTGTTCCTTATTGTTTGATATAACACATAGATACGATGCATCAAGGTATTGATAACCAGGATGGCATTGTATCTAGTGTAATGGACTTTGACTTGACAAGAAAATAGGATAGTTCTTGTTCACACCTTGACATACAGAAACGTCGTTGGAATGTAAGTTAGAAGATTAGAATATATTGGACCAAAGCATACACAATAGTCAACAACATACTCCAAACGACCTTCTTACACACAACTAAGTATGCGCCAAGATTATTTTACAAGAGTATCCACAAGCACAACAAACGAAAGATAATGATTGATGCCCCATTCCTTTCTCTCTAAATTATTTTAGATAGACATCATTGAGAGGTCCTTGGAATAGGTCATTAAGATAAATCATAAGAAAAGGTCAAAGACAAACAGTCGATGTTATCTATAGCTCCTGCCTAGTTTAAGTTTAGCAAAAGGTGATATATGATACTGATGTCCATCATAGGAAGGATACATCCTACACATGTTAATCAAAGGGTTGTTTGATGTTGGGATGATGATGCTAAGATGATCTATTACTATAAACTTCACTGACACATTTACCTATGATTTAGACTCTAGATTTTGACTTTTATATTCGCACTTTACGACTTGCTATGTTTGTTTTCTACTTGTTTCGCCAAAGGGTGAAGGTGATGATCGTTTATTATGGGTGAAAGCTTATTGTGGGTGAAAGCGAGACAGGATGGATGTAATTTGGATTTTCTAGAATATTTGAATGTTTTTGGTATTTTTTAAAATGTTTTGAGGCTATTTTTGGTCTTTTTGGAAAGTTTATATGGATGTTTTTGCTTTTCTAATTTTTTGAGGTTGTTTAGGGTTTTTGGAATGTTTTGAGGCTTTTTAGGTCTTTTGAACATTTTCTATTATTTTTGGATTTTCCATTTTCAAATGTTTTTGTGTTTTCTGAAATATTTGGATGTTTTGGTATTTTCATAGTTTTACGAATGTTTTTGGATTTTCAAGATATTTGGATGTTTTGGTATTTCCAGAGTTTTACGAATGTTTTGGAATTTTTTGAATTTCTGAGTTTTGACCAAGAACCTAACCTAAAGACCTATCCTAGGGGCCTCGGCAGCTGATCATAGATTAACCTTGCCTACGTTATACACACAAAAACCACATAGTTTGACTGACTCGACCCATTTACAGGACAAAGATATCAGCAGACGAGAGATGACAACTAATTACAATGGACTACTTAAGGACTGACCTAGGGTGTCTTGGGGGCACATCAATGATGGCCTTGCCTACGTTCAAGCTCAAAGACAACATAGTTCGACAAGAGACATTGTTTTTTGGATTTTTTCGATGTTAGACCTTTTTAGGGTTTTTGATGTTTTCTAAATGTTTTGGATTTTTCCTTTACAATTTTTTGAATGTTTTTAGATTTTTGTTGTACAATATTTTGCAAATGTTTTTGGTGTTTTCTGATAGGATGTCCTATGACCTCAAAATATACAAGAACTCGATTATGACGCATAACAAAATGCCCCCAGTGTGATATGTTAGCCTACTTTGATAAAGGCAGGACAAACTGACCTCGATAATATGCCAAGTAGTGCCAAAGAGTTCATGATACCTTATAGTTAAAAGCCATGATAGGAACATGGATGGGGGATGAATGGCAATGTAAAGAATGATAGTTCAAAAGAGCCAAAGAATAGATGGAGATACCTTATTTATGCAAGGTGCCTATTTTCCAGGTTTGCACCAAGGTAATTGCCCAAAGCGCCACCGAAGTGATTTTCACTAGAGGACAATTTTTTTCTTTACTTTTTTCAATCATTTTTCTCATTTTTTTTGGATTTTGATAATTTTCTTATTTTTTGGTATTTTATGATTTACACCCTTCAAGTTAAGGCAATTTTTTTTTGCATATGCAAGCTATTGATTGGCTCCTGCAAGGGTTCACCTTCAGGGGTTGACAGTTGGTATGCTCCTGATCTATATCTTGCTCTGATGACAAACGGACCCAACCAGTTAGGCTCAAACTTTTCTTTGTTGTCTTGATCTGGAAGGTTCTAATAATTTTTCTTTAAGAAAACATCACCTACCTGGAAAGACCGAAATTTGATTCTCTTGTTATAGCTTTGTTTCATTCGGTTTTGATACACTTGCAAGTGATTAAGGGCGTCAAGACGATGTTCATCCAGAAATTCCAGCTCATTTAGTCGAGACACTTTGTACTCTTCTTTAGTTATCAGATTCTTTAGTGACACTCGCAATGATGGGAGCTCAACCTCAATAGGCAAGATGGATTATGATCCATAGACCAAGGAGAAAGGGGTTGCTCTTGTAGGTGTGCGGATACTGGTTCGATAATCCCAAAGAGTGGGATTTAGTTGCAGATGCTAGTCACAACCAACTTTGTTAACTATTTTCTTTAGGATTTTCAAGATAGTTTTGTTTGTTGCTTCTGCTTTGCCATTGCCTTGGGGATAGTATGGTGTAGAGAATCGATGTTGGATATTGAATCTTTGAAACAACTCTTTCACGTCTTGATTTTTGAATGGGGTTCCATTGTCTAAGATGAGGGTTTGTGGTACACCATAACGAAAAATTAGGTAATTCAGAATAAACTTGGCTATTTTCTTTCCCATTATGTAGGTCATAGGAATGGCTCCAACCCACTTAGTAAAGTACTCAGTGGCGGTTATGATAAACTTATGGACGTTGGATGAGGTTGGAGTGATTTTTCCTATGAGGTCAAGTCCCCACTATGAAAAAGGCCATGGTGTGATCATTGGTTGCAATTCTTGAGCTGGATCATGAATCAGATCCCCATGTTGTTGACACTGGATACATTTTTGCACATACTAATGAGCTTTTGTCTCCATGGTTGGCCAATAGTACCCCATCCTCAATAGTTTCTTAGCTAACATCATACCGCTAGACTGGGACCCACATATGCCATCGTATACTTTTGTTAAGGAAATTAAGGCTTCCTCTTGGTGAGGACATCGTAATAATGTCCCTTTGATGCTTAAATGATAAAGGGTATCACCTAGGATTACAAATCAGGATGCCTTTTTAAAAAAGGTCTTTTTAAGGTACAGGTTGATGTCTGATGGAAGGGTTCCTCTGTTAAGGTAAGTAAAGATTTCATGGTACCAAGGGGATCTAGGACCAACAATGACACATGAAAATTCAAATTCAAGGATTTCAAAAGTTGGTACGAGAAGTTGTTTTACCACGAATTCACATTGAAGAATTTTTTTCGGTATGTCTAGTAGTGATCCAATTGTTTCCATGGCATCTGCTGCTCTATTTTTCATGTGAGGAATCTGCTCAAAAGTTATGTCTATACAAAGATCTTTGAGATTCTCCACCATCTTTTTGTAAGGAGTGGGCTTGTCATCTTTGGTTTGATATTCATCATTAACTTGGTTGATAACCAGCTGTGAGTCTCCATTGACTTTTATCTCTTGTATCTACCACTGAACTGCTATCCTGAGACCTGTGATCAAGGCTTTGTACTCAGCAATGTTATTGGTACATGGGAATGATACCCTGTATGATTTTGGGATGCAATCACCTTGGGGGTGATGAAAATAATATCGGCTCCTGATCCATGTTGGGTGAATGATCCATCAAACTGCATCTTCCATTGAGCTATTAGATTAATCATGAACATTGATTCATCAAGGAACTCAAATATTAAAGGGTTCTCATCATAGATGGGTGCTTCTGCTAGTTGGTCCATGATCACTTGTCCTTTGATTGCCTTGTGCTCCACATACTCTATGTCAAACTCTATCAAGATCATTACCCATTTAGCCAATCGTCCTGTGAGGGTTTCTTTGGATAGCATATATTTTAATGGATCAATCTTTGCGATGAGCTTGATTTGATGTGACAACATGTAATGCTTAAAATTTTGTGAAGAAAAAACTATTGCTAGGAATGCTTTCTCAATGGGTGAATAGTTCATTTCATAGCCTACCAAGGTTTTGTTGATGTAGTATATGGCTCTTTCCTTTCCATTTTCATCATGTTGTGCTAAAAGAGCTCCTAGTGTTGCTAGTGTTGTTGAGATGTATAGGATTAGTGGCTTGTTTTGTATCGGTGTCATGAGCACAGGTTGTGTTTGTAGATAATCCTTAATTTGTTGGAAAGCTTTATCACATTTGTCATCCCATTTGTAAGATATCCCTTTATGAAGAAGGTGCGAAAAAGGGTGAGTCTTATCTAATAGATGAGCTATGAACCTTCTTATGGATTGCAACCTTCCTTGTAATCCTCTCATTTGTTTCAATGTCTGTGGTGGTTCCATGTCTAGGATGGATTTTACCTTTGATGGATCAATTTATATCCCTCTTTGTGAAACAATGAAGCCAAGAAGTTTCCCTCATGTGACCCCGAACACACATTTTTTTGGATTTAGTCGTATCTTGTATTCTTCAAGCCTGTCAAAGATAGGTCCTAAAAATTGTATGTGTTCACTTCTCTTCTTTTATTTTTCCAAAATATCATCCACATAATCTTCAACTATTTTTTGAATCATGTCGTGAAAGATGAGGGTCATTGCTCTTTGATAGGTAGCTCCTGCATTCTTCAACCCAAATGGCATCACATTCTAGCAGTAGGTTCCCCATGGGAAAGTAAAGGCAGTTTTATGTTGATCTTCTTTGGAAATTATGATTTGGTTATAGCCTGAAAAGCCATCCATGAGTGACAACATTTCATGCCCAGTTGTTAAATCTACAATGAGATCAATGTTGGGAAGAGGGAAGTCATCCTTCGTACATGCCCTTTTTAGATCTCTGAAATTAGTGCATATTCTGATGCCCCCAGTGGGTTTTGTTTCTCTCTTTAAGGAATGTTGCAAGGTTCTTTTGTTCTTCATCTAATAAGGATTCAACATAAAAGGTGATCTTAGGTTCTTCCTTTGTTCCCACATTGACTGGTATAGCCTTTTCTGTTAAAACTATTGACTTCTCTGGATGCATTGCACTAAGGGGGAGATTGAATCCTTCATCCTTGGGCACCTCAGGGAGGTTTTCACCATTGGATGCATCCTTTGTTTTTACTATTTTGGGATCAGAGAGCGTCACTAGGTGGTTTTCACTCAAGGATCTACAAGTTAGTTGCATTTCAATTATTTTACGACTGAAGGATTCAATTGTCTTCCCAAAGTATTCCCTTGTATCAAGCTCTATGTCAAAGCCTTCTTTGTGATCTAATCTAATCTAATCTACAAGATTGTAATTGCTAGGATTAGATGCAGGCAAGGTAGGTTGTGTCCTAGATTGAGTTGGGATGGCTCCTTGAATGGTTATTTTGCCACGTCTTGTGGTGTCTCCACATTTCGTACTAGCACCTTTGATGGTGACAACAATGATAACGCTATCATAGGAAGCAACTACATTGGAATAAGTATGTTGAACATTGGTGTAATCCTTAGCTTTTCCATGGTTGTTAGCTTTGTTATGATCAAGCATAGGGTTCTTGTATATCTTGAGATCCTGGTTTCCAGCTGGTACCTCAATAGATATGGTATCATTCTCTATGAGATAGTGGATGATATTCTTGAGTTTCATGCAATTCATTTTTTTATGTCCTTTGATTTTATGAAAGTCACAGAGATCATGCTCGTTGTACTAGGATAGATTTTCTTGGGGTTCTTGGTAGTGTTCAAAGTTAGGAAGTGTTATCAAATTCGACTCTACCAATTTCTTCATGATTGTCTCGATGGGTTCCAATAACTGAGTGTACTTTCATTTAGGATAGTTGTTCTTGTTACCAGTTGGCCTTGGTTGCATGTTGGTGTTATTGATTTGATTGTTCTAAGGTGGTACCATTTGTTGCATAGTTGGTTGGATGTTAGAAATTTGGTTATTGTTGGGTCTAGGAGCACATACTATGATCGTAACATCTACTACACCATCATTTTTTATGTTTTTGTTCTTCGACCATACACGAGGTTTCTCATTTGAACTGGTTGAAGGATGGTTGTCTTTGTAAGCTTAAGTGTTTCCTTGTGAGATTAGGGCTCTTTCAGTGTTAAGTGCTCTTGGAACAAGCTCATCATAGGATGTGATGCATTGCATTTTCAAGTGGAATGATAGATTTGGATCAAGGTTGGCTATGATGATTCCCACTTGTTGTTCATCGAAAGAGGCCACTTGTTTTTACTAGCTCTTTGTCTCCATTGTTGTAAGAAACTTGTGAAGGTTTCTCCTGGATTTTGTTTAAGAGTACAACTCTTCTAGACTAACGTTCGTGTTAAGATTAAAGGAGAAGTGATCGATGAATTTTTCAGTGATTTCTTGAAAAAAATTGATACTAGGAGGCATATGAGAGAACCAATCCATAGCAATACATGTTAAACTTCAAGGAAAGAGGCACATTGGATATGAATCATTGTAAGCCACTTCCATGCACATGACGTTGAATTCTTTGATATGGTCAACATGACTTTTTCTCCCTCTATATTTGTCAAATTTAGAGATTTCAAAACTAAGAGGGAATGGTACAATTGCAATGTTTTGATCAAATGGGTAAGGACACAAGTTTTGTGTATGAGGTTTATTTGTCTTGCCCATGTGAAGGTCCTGCATTTCTTGTGAGAGTGCTTTCATTTGTCATGTGAGATCATCTTGCAGATTGGGTGGAGGAACATATGATGGGATGAGAGATGCGTTATATGGGGTGTATGAAGGTGTAAGATTTTGTGAAAATGATGAGTATGTTCCTGATGCGTTTGGATTGATGATGTTTGTATGAGGAAAATAGGATCCTTGTTGTTGTTGGGAATACTGTTGAGCTAGTAAGGCTTATTGTTGAGCTTGTTGTTGTTTTTGTGCTACTAAGGCTTGTTGTTGGGCCTGTTGTTGTTGTGCTAACAAAGCTGCTTGTTGTGCTTGTTGTTGTTGCGCAACTTGTTGTGCTACTAAAGTTGCTTGTTGAGCTTGTTGGGAAATGACCACTTGTTGTTGTTGTTGTTGTTGTGCTAAGGCTGCTTGTTGAGCTTGATGTTGTTGCGCTAATGTTGCTTTTTGAGTTGCTAAGGCTGCTTGTTGTGCTTGTTTTTGTTGTTGTGCTAAGGCTACTTGTTGAGCTACTAAGGTTCCTTGTTGAGCTGCTAAGGCTGCTTGTTGTGCTTGTTGTTGTATGGCTTGTTGGTAAGTTTTTTGTGCTTGTTGTAGAGCAAGGACATGTGCTTTCAATGAGGGATCAGGTGGTTGTTGAGATGTCTACTAAGGATTAGGAACATTAATGTTTTTAGTGGTTAGCGGATTGGTAGTGAAAGATGGAGGATTCCCTTGGTTTAACATTCCTTGTAAGATAGTGGATTGAGGGGAAGGAATGTATGTTTGAGGCCCTAATTGATTTGGTATAGAAAAGGGAACTATTGGAAATGATGATATCATTAAATTTTGCAATGGAAATGACACACTAGGACCTTGAGTCCATTGATTGAAAAGATTCCCTTGTCCTATGTTGGGAGGATTTCCTTGTGTAAAAGATGTAAGCAAAGGATTCGTGATCAAGGTACTCCCAAGATTGATATAACTCGTACTGAAGGGATTGCTTTGTGGTGTATTAAGAGGAGATGATGTGGTAATTATGGATGGAATGGATGAACCCACTGGAGGGTTGGATAAAGATGTCCCTTGTTGCATTGAGGGTTGAGCCAGTGATATAGCATTGACATGCCCTTGTGTGTTGCTTTGAGTTTTTTTGTTTGTACTTCTCTGTGTGATGGTAGGTACACTTGCGGTACTCATAGGTGTGGATGAGGAAGGGTTTCCCCAAAATGTCAAAGTAGTAGTAGAATAGTGAAGTTCAAGTGGAGTGTGTATTTGGTTTGGACCTTCGGGAATGGGAGGAACACCAAAGGTAGGTGTCCAAATAGTAGTGGGAGGTGGAGGATTCATTTCAAGAGTACCCACAAGTGTATTACTTTTGAATGGTAAGGTGTGACCAAAATATTTAGCAAGGCTGGTTTCAAGACTAGGTATGTAAGTTTGACTTGGCCCTTGTAATGGAGTTGTGAAATTCTACGTAAAAATTTTTGCTACAAATGTTGGGGAGATGGGGGCTACACTTTCAAAAATTTGATGTTCTATAAGTTCTTCTCTAGTGAGCTCAAATGGGTTGTTTGTGATGTCTTCGATTTCGTATGGTCCTGAAGGAGATGATGGTTGTTATGATGGTGTAACATGACTTCTAGGATCAAACTCTAAAGTATTTGGATCACTTGAGGTAAATGTAACTTTTTCTTTTTCCATGATTCTCTTTTGTTGTGATCTCGTCTTTACCATAAATTTGGTGTTAGCTATGGGAGAGTTGTGTTGAGTTTTCTAATGTTTAAACTCTCTAGTTGACTAAAACCTAGGTAAAAGGGACACTCTAAGTCTTTTGGGAGAAATGATGAGTGATGTGGGAGGTGATCTTTGCAAACGTTTTGGGACAACACATTTGACTTAAGTTTGATGTTGTGATGTTGGGATAAAGGCTACTAATGAACTTAGAAATATTTAGGGTAGACTTGTGACCTTCAAGATGAACTAGTTCAAAGATGATAACTATCTCAACTAAGTGCATGGAAAAGGATACATTTCACATACAAAGTAGCTAAGGTAGCAAGTTGGTGTGATGTTTTCAGTCCCAAAGTGTTAGTGTATTTGAAATTTTTCCAAGATAGATGAGATGAAAGATGAAATGTGATGAAAGGGTGATTGAAATGTTGGACCCAATGTTGACCTAAAGTGAACCTTTTGTTTTGACAAAACCACGGTAGTGAGAATGATGCTATATCTCTAAAATGTTCAAATCCTAAAGTCTCAATGATTTTTAGAAAACTTGTTGATCCTCAAAAAAATGAGGGTTCTGGCTCATAAAGAACGTGTACATATCAGGATATTTTCTCAATGTTCGTTCATAAAAGTTTATCAACAATTTGTTTATGTTTTTTAGAGTGCCTCAATGGGGTTGTTGATTGCTTTTGCACTACAATTTCTATGTTTATGGTGACAACCAGTTGACCTTTGTTTAGGGATCCTTACTTTGCGTGAGATCATTTGGTAAAGTGAACCTTTGTTTCAAAAAGATCAAGGTAACAAAGATGATGGTAGACCCCTAAAATGTTCAAGTTCTAGAAAATGAGAGGACGAAGGGGAATTTTCAAACCTTTTTGGGCTCTCCTAGCTCTTGCATAAAAGTTTCTCAACAAAGTGTAACGGTTGTGGTAAAATATGGATGCCCACTTTTGATTGTACTTTGTTTGACGATTCCTATGTCTGAAATGGAGTCCTAGAGACTTTCCTCTACGAAGTTTAACTGTTTTATGAATCATTTAGAGGATTTGGGTATCATGAAAAAGACTAGGATTTTGACTCCAAAAGAATGCAAACAATTCCAGACTATACCTTGAAGTGTGTCTATAAAAGTTTGCTACCAATTTGTTTCTATTTTTGTAAATTGCTCGAAGGTGTTTCTTAAGGGCTTTGGGAGTGACATGCCTAAGTCTAAAATGAGGATCAGTAGACTTTGGTTTAGGAATCCTAATTTTTCATGAGATCATGGGGAAAGAGTTTAAGTTTATGGAAGAAAGGAAGATATTTATTGTCACGCGAGTGGCAGTAATAGGGGCCTTCCAGCCTCAATATTAGTGTGCTCCTCTTCTTCATCTAGAATTTTTGTTGTGTTTCTCCACTGTGAGTTTTTTTCCTTGTTGTCAAAATTGAAGCTTCTCAAACTGCTAATGGGATCTATTTGTTCACTGTTTATGAGTTTAAAGTTTGGCTAAATTATAGCACCTAGAAGATCAGGTTGTTCAATGGGAGCAATCAACCTCCAAATAGTCATGTGGGGTTCATTTGTCAATTTATCTTTTCCTAAATGAATTGATTTTACCACAAACACTTGTCTTTTGATTATGTTTTCAAACTAGATGTTTATGTCAAAAACATCATAACTTTCACAATGGCCATTTCGTGAAAATTATGAGATTAAAGCCACAATTTCCTATGTTGTCTTTGGTAAATATGGGTTTGAGATTAATGTCATGACATTTAGAAATCGCTAAGGATAAATCCTTAGGACAAGCAGTAATATTGAGGCTAACTCAAGAAGTCCATATTTAAGCCAAAGTGTTTGAAATTTGGATAGTGAGTGTTTGTTTTTGGAATGTTTTGAAATCAAGCAAAGTTTTAAACTGACTCACAAGCATTACAACCCTAGGATGGAAATGGCTATATTTGTTGTATTCCCACCTGGATTTCTCCTACTGTGCTTATTCAAGGCAGATGATTAGAAGCTTGACCACACTAGCTTCCCTCCATGGCACTCACTTCTATAGGTTAGCCAAGTTTCAAGTTCTCATGAATCTCCCATGACAAATTTTTCATCTCTACTAAGAACCGCAAATATGTGGGACGACTTCGAAGGTCCGACCTCCTGACATCAACAAATATGAGGGATTTTTGGCTTCTACACAAAGGTTCGTAATAAGAGCATCTGGTTCAGAGGATACTATGATAAACTCCCTCAAGAGGTCTCCCAGTCCTTAGAACAAGGACTTTACGTATCATAAAGATACTAGGGGAGAGCTATCATGCATCACTCAGTTGATTGCAAACTTTCCTTGCAACCACAAATTTATATAGCGGTTTGGAAGAGCCTCGCTTATGCTCGTTACCGTTTGGGTCGTTCCCTTGGGGTGAGTAATTTTTTCCACCAAGGCAGGCCCTCTAAAGGTGAACAATAGTGAGTAAGTACATCCGTAGTTCAATCATCTTTGTTCGCATTCACAAATAGAGAACACACGCTATGCCTTTTCTCACACTAGCATGGTTGTTCAATTTTAAACCCAAATTTGAAGTGTGGAGGTGATTTTGCAACGTGATAGAGAATGTTTTTTTTTCTCAAGATTGAAAAATGTTGCAAGAGAATTGCATACGTATTCACTAGCAAAGTTGAAAACCACAAAACAAAACAAACAGTTTTCAATTTTACCCTTCAAAGAAATAATGAGTTAATTTTAAGCACCAATTGAAAGATGAGTTTTCCTTATTCAATTTTAAGCCCAATTGAAAGATGTGATGAGAGGGTTCATTTTTAGCCAACTTTGAATGTTCATTTTAAACCCAATGGAAAACTAGTGCATTTCCTAAAAATTGAAAGTAATAAAGCATGAACTTGGGTTATAATTGCCCCAAAGCATTAAACGCTAGTTATAATTATATAATGTTTAGATAGAAGAGAATTTCTTCAATTCCGCTCCATGCCTTAAAACCTACAAAACCCTATTAGTCTAATAATGAAAACACAGTCAGACATCGATAAGTGATCAAATAACCAAAAGAAATTAAGTCACATGTCGAAAAACAAGCGTAAAGTTTCTTACCCTAGTTGAGTGTCGTTGTACATGATAGTGTCGCAATTTGAAATTTTGGCGTCGCTCCGGTGAATTTGAGCGTTGCTCTGCAGAAAGGACAATGAGCACGATTGTGTCGTTTTATTGATGGGCATCATTGTAAACGAATGCGTCACAATTTGAAGTTTGAAAGCATCGGTCTGGTGGGGATGAACGTCGTCGTTTTCTTTCCACAATAGTTCAAATTTAAATAAGTGTTGCTATATTTAAATCACCGTCAACCAATTAAATATCTGTCGCTGTATCAAATTACTCGAGCGTTGCTATATGGTGATGCTATTGAGATAGCGTCGTTGTTTGTGGTTTGAGCGTCACTGCAACCTGCAAAACAACAAAAGCATCGATTCCAAGCTAAAAAACTACTAAATGATTGGTTTTCCCTCCTTCTAGCACTAGAATGTCGATACGAAATACTGGTTATGGGCCAAATTATGCTTGATCCATGAATAATTGAAGCATAATGAAGAAACCAATGCTCGAATCTCAACAAGATCAGTCAATCAAAATTGAAAGTAAACATTTTATCAAAAAACCTAACATGTTAATCTTATGAAAGCTTTAAAGAAAAAATCTACTTTAATCCATTGAAATTTATCTTGTTGTGGAATTGGTGTCGCGTTGATGTGGACCAACGACCCTTTCCCAATCCCGTGATAGTGAGCTTGTTTCAATCGATTCTATGGAAGACAATCGATGAAACCATGTTGTTTGGTGTATGAAAAACCTAAATTATGCACAAAATAAACATGATGCAAGCTAAGTTACCATGATTTTACACTATGAATGATCTAATTATACAATTTCCAAGCTAATTTAAGCTAAAATGATGCTAAAATATCAAAACCCTAATTTATTTACAAGCTAAGATGGATGCATGGAAGCCATTAATGAAAGCTTGAAGCTATTTATGCAACTTAAACAAACTGAAAATAAACTAAATGTGTGCAAATTGAGTGTATGGATGTGAATAAATTCAACATCATGACTTTGCAATAAAAGATGGATCCAATTGTCTCCAAATAGTGATCTATTTATAGGAGAGCAAATGAGGAATGGATGGTTGAGATCAAAAAGCTTAATCAACAGTTCATGATAAAAGAGAGAGGCATGGATCATGGATTCTCATCAATGGATGAGAATGCAAGATGAAGATTAATCAAAGGCTCACAATTACCTTAAACAAACACACTTTTGACCTACTCACACAGGTCAAAGGTAACTTGCTAGAAAGGTAAGAGGGTTAACTTGCTTTTGAAGCTAAGTGAGTTGATTGGAGGAGAGGGAATATTCCTTAGAATATTCCATTAGGTTGAGGAAAAAGATGATTTTACAAATTAAAACAAAGTTTTAATTGTGCAAAAAGGATAAAGAATATTCCATGGGAATATTCCCTTTGATTAGAGGAATAATTAGTTTAATTGTTAATTAAACAAGGTTTAATTTATGCAATTAGGGGATTAGAGGAATTAGATGATATTTATTAAATTAGATGATTTAATAAATAGGGGAGGTGTGAAATGATATTTAATTAAATATGATAGGATTATTTAATTAAATAAGATGACTTAGGAGGTTAAATTAAATATTTTAATTTATTTAATTTAATGGGATGAAGTGTTAGTGTGAAAAGAGATGAATTAGCCTAATTTAATTAATTAGGCCAAATAGACGAAAATGGTGTAATTAATTAATTAGCTAGGCTAATTGAATTAATTAAATGAAAAGAGGATGGATAAAGAGGAAATGATGTTAATAAACCTGTTTTGAGTATATGACATTGATTAGGATTTTTTTCAATGTCTACAAATATAATATTGGGATTTGATAGTAAGATTACAGTTACAAGGATGCAAGTGGAGTCCAAAGTTCTAAACATAGCTAAATCAAGATTTTTGGATTCAAAATCAAGTTCACAATTACAATATTAGATGCGAGATCTAAAAGTTCAAAGGTGAATTACAAGTGTGTAAATGGGTTCTAGTTGAAGGCTATAATTTCTACAAATATGCTTGTGGGTTTTGAAATTCCAATAAATTGATATCTCATAGGATTTGAGAGTAGGAAGGTAGATGTGTATTGTAATTTCCAACAAAGGTGAAGGTTAAGTCCAAAATTATGAGTTATAAGGCTACATATTTTGAGGTTTGAATGCAACATGGCTAGTTTTACAAAGTTCAATATATATCCTAAAATTGTGGTCACCAATTTTTTAGATCCTTGCGGATACTTGAATTATTTAAAAACCTTGGGAAATTAAACCCTATAAAAATTGAAAATTGGTGGTAAACCTTAGGTAAATTCGTATGTATTGTAAGTAAAAAATAAAATACCTCACCTATTATTTTTAGTTGAAGCTTGCAGTGAGGAGAGAAAACCTAGAGGAGATGTGTGACTAGTGTGAGAATTGAACTTGTAGTTATGGTGATATCTTCAAAATTTTAGGAATCCCTCCTTTGAAAAAATTGGTTAGATTAGTTAGAGTAAGAAGATGAAAGGTGCATGGTCAATAAAAATTAATGAAAGAATGAAGTGAACAATATGTGGGATCATGGAATTTTCTAACACAATGTACATGTTGATAATAGTTCCTTTAGGTTTTTCTCTTGAAAATTAATTTTTGGGGCCTGAAGGTAGGTTTGTAACTAGAGGGAAAGAAAATAATCCAATGATTGATATTACATGTGTACTTTCAAGTTTTTCTGCATTTAGGTATGTATTATACTCCATAAAAATATTAAAACCCAACCTTACTAATGGTGTGCAATTTCAAGGCAAGGATGTAAGTATGTAATGCAATTACAAGTTTCTAATTTTTTTTGACATTCTAGAAAGTTGCTACAAGAGGGTTTTAGGGCTTTGGTAGTAGGTTGGAAACATTTACCAAGATACAAGGGAATTCTATAACTTCAAAAGAGAATAAGGATATTGAAATCTTAGGGATTAGTGGTATTTTTATAATTGCAAAGGTACATGAAAACCCTAAAAGTCTAAAAAAGAGGAGTTATGCAAATCCAATGTAGGATCTTCAATATTTTTATATCATATATTTCATGTGGATCTTGTTAATTCTTGAATTTTGTTAGATTTGACACTATTAATACATATATTCATAGTTTGGATCTAGCTCAAAGGATTTATTGCAAGAGACCTAATGAGCTAAGAAGATAGAAAGGAGTTTTTTTTACTAATATGGAAGGTAGGAAATTTGAAATTTGTGCTTTGAAAACTTCCTAATGCTAGTGAAACTTGAAATGTTTTCTCCCTTGTTTTAAAATTGAAATGACTAAAAAGAAATAATAATCCCTCTTCATTGTATCATTAATATATCTAGATATATTTACACCAAGATTAGAAGATGATAAGAGGAATGAGTTTGTGAGTTGAACCTCACTCCAATAGTAATACTACAAGCATATTCATTATATGTACCTAAACAACACTCAAATGTTAGTCAAACTTCACTCAACCATAATGATCTAATATTGTCCAAAATGTTGATACTAATATGTAACAATTTCAAGGATTTAATATTTTTTAGTTCCAACCAACATATATGTGTAAGAAGCGAATATTAAAAGAGATGTAATACTTAAGGGCTGCAAAGTCTCACAACTTTATGTAAGAAAATGTTAGGCTCTTTAACTTACCAAACACATGTGCAACCTAGATAAGATAGATAAAAAACACTTCCATCCATGATCAGGAATGTGTCATTATCAAAGTGATATAGTAAGGAGAGAATGAGGTGCATATTTGAAAACAATTAATCAATGTAAAAGTATAGAACTACAATGATTATGTTGATCTATTCAATACTTAAAAAAAGGAATAAAATACACATAGAAATGGTTGTTGAACACCAAAATATTAAGAGGGGGGGGTGTTAATCAGTATTCTTTGAATCCACTTAAACATTTAAATATTCATTGAAAGGAAATCATGAAAGAAACCATCAAAACCACATAACACATGAACACTAGATTTTTACATTGAAAACCCAGAAAGGGAAAAACTATGATGAGGATTAGCTCACAATATATTATAACCAATTATAAGATATTACATAAGTTCTCACTATAGGTGGACTCACTTTCCTAGTGGACTCTCTACCCATAGAAAGAAGAAAAGATAGAAGAGAGGGGTATCTCACTACCAAAATGAACTGTTACAAGTGCATCTACAACATGATGGAATATAGTTCCATTGAAGCTCAATACATAGAGTCAACACACTTCATCACTCTACTCTAACACTCTACTTTGCTCTGCACTTGCATCTCTTTCGCACAATTCACATATACTATATTTTCATATTCATTAACATTATGTCCAACGCTAAAATGAACTTACATATATATCCATCACTACCTCAAACATCAACCTAATTAGATGTATCATATATAAAATATAACTTGTCGGCCCCAAAACATACTTCATGCCAAAAACAAACCTTATGAAAAACTCAAATAGGTCAACATGGACCTATATTAGCACCCACATAACACATCAACACTTATTTGAACTCCACAATACTCATGTATCATATTAGGCCGCCACTGATAGTGACCTAACATCAAGATTCACCAACTGATCAACCATAAAAAAACATGCAGACCTCCAAACTTTATGCCACTTGGAATTAAGATACACTTGACACCTAATAACACTCCCATAAATATGCAAGACTAGATACCAATCCGTGGTGAAGTGCAAATTCACCAAAACATACATTCTATACTGGTAACCATTGTCACTAGCAAACCCAATATTCTATCATTCATAACTTCTTCACCAGAGAACAAAACAATGTGAAAACTTGGATTTAGACTCCTCTAACATTCAATAAAATTTCCTTAGAACCACAGAGCAAGATTCCTCAAGGCAGACTAATGTAAACCAAAATATCAGATGTCCTATATACTGAAAACATTATTCTGATACTTAGCCAATTTTCCACTTCAATTATCTGCACCCGATCAAACTTTCTTGCAAATATACATTGGATTATCATCTATATACACACTCATGCTTCACAAAATGATATGCATATCAATCTCCATACAGTGTTGACATCAATGACAACATTGCATACTATACAACTCGTGCTCATGCTCATGTTGCCAGTAGACATATTAATGACAAACTACACAAAATTCCAACAATGGTAGTTCAATAACATGAATCACATAAAAATTTAACAAATTCAAACAATTTGTAGTATGTGCATAGTATTATTTGGTTTCTCTTGTTATTTTAGTTTGCAATTTAAATTGTCCTCTTACATGTTATACTAATTCTCGAAATTCACATTAAGTGCCCAACATATATTATAAGGAAATATTATTTTATTAGTATTCATCCATAAGACAAAAATATCAAATTGACATTAACATTATTAATTAAGTAAAATAGTCAATCATCATTTAAAACATGACATAACTACATAACTTCATAACTTCTCAGAATAAAATGTTTATCATATATCATGATAAAAATTTACTTAACTAGTATAAATGTCTCATAGTTAAAATGACAAAAATAATAATAAAATATATTGAGTTATTTTAATTAAGAAAAATTGATCTAAAATTGAATACAAGAAATTAAGTGGACTTAACATATCAAATTTTTATTCTATATATCAAATTAAAATGACTATTTAAGTTGAAAACACCTCCTTAAACAATCTTGATAAAGTTATTTTTATTATAAAAAAGAGATGAAAGATTCTTAAACAGTCATGATAAAGTTATTTTTATTATTAAAAAAAGATGAAAGATGTAAAGAGATATGTAAATATTTGAGATGGAGATGGGATGATGTAGACAATTTTAGTCAAATTTAGTAGAGTTAGATTTTAAAAATAAAGTTGAAAGATGATTATATTTTGTTAATGATAAAGAAAAAATAAATTAATAATTTTATTTGTTTCATAAAGATTTTATCTATATCATCAAGATCTTCATAAAAAAAAAGAATATTGTAGAAGTTTATTATGAGTCATATGTATGTATGTGCGTGTGTGAGTGTATATATGTATATGCATACACATATATATAATTAATAAAATTTAACATTCTTCATTATTTAAATCGTTTTAGAATTTTCAACTGTAATATGGGTTTTTAATTCAATGGCAATTTTTTATTGACATGATTCTTTTTGGGAAAATATAAATAATAAGGTTAAATTTTACATATAATATTTGAATAAATAAAATTTAATACTTTTCACTATTTCAAATCATTTTAGAATTTCCAACTATAACATGGCGATTTTTTAATTTAGATAGCAATTGTTTATTGAAGTGATTTTTTGGGGAGAAATATAAATACTAGGGTTAAGTTTTTCACAATCCATGAAGTTAGTGTAAGAGTGCTTTTAGATTCAACTATGTAATTTTTATTAACATTTCCGATCACCCTCAACGATTTGTGATCCATCATCAAAAAGAGGAGAGTCATGATTTAGATTGCAAACATAAGTTTAAGAAGGAAATAGGAGGAGGTGATAAGAGGGCCATTATATACAAAATACTTGAATAAATAAAATCTAATATTCTTCATAATTATAAATCATTTTAGAATTTTCAACTACATCATGGTGGTTTTTCAATTGGATGGTAATTTTTTATTCACATGATAATTTTTTGGAGAAATATAAATAACAGACATAATTTTTTCATAATTCATGAAATTAGTGTAACAGTATTTTTAGATTGGATTCAATGGTATGTATTTTTCATCAACATTTCCAATCACACTCATGAATATATAATCTATCATAAAAAAAAAAGTGAATAATAATTTAAATTACAAACTTAATTCTTCGAAAGAGAAAAATAATAAAACAAAATAGAATAATGATTAAAGGTTTGGGCTATTAAAAAATTTCCCTTTCATAAGTGTCGCAGGGATCAGTTCAACACAATTAAATCAGCAAGTTCTGAAGATTGTATCCGTGCTTGCTAATCATTTTTCCAAAGTTTATAGGGGTATCACATGCATACGTGATATGGGCTCAGAGCCGGTTTGAGTTCTGATATCAAGTCTAAATGCTTTATTACGTAAGCATCCCTTGCCAATATGAACTTTGGACTTGATATAGGAATTAAATTTAGTAAAACAATAGACAATTGGGAAGATTTATTTCTATTGAAAACCTAGTTGTTTCAAGATTATGACATTTGTCTATATCTTATATTGCCCTTTTTATACGTGGTGGAATCTCACATCCTTGATCATTAGGGTTAGTTTGACATGATACAATTGTAAATTAGAAAATTTGTACTCGGTATGTTTGGTAAAAGATTTTGAACTCAATAAAAGAAACTTTGGTGGTTAAGTGTTGTGTGGATGAAATCTTAACACCCTATGATAATCAAATTTTGAGGCAACTTGATTTGGGTCATTTGATTGGATTTGTTCCTTCTAGTTCTAGGCTTAAATTTTCTAATAAGGTGAATAGAGTTGGTAAATGGTGTTCTCGTCCTTTGGGTTTTTTCAAAATTAACACTAATAGTTTTTCTCATGACAGCTCGAGTGTTGCAAGGATAGGTGGAGTTAGACAAGATGTGTTAACTTTAAAAGCTAGTGAGCTAGATCAGAAGAAGATAATTTGTGGGATGGATTCTATGGTTTTGGTCTTCCTTCTTAATAGTAGAAGGATTCAAGAGTCTTCTTAAAGGTTGTCTTTTTATGTTAAACAAATTCTTCACCTTGCACAAGATTTTGAGTCTATCTCCTTTGTTCATATCCCCAAAGAATGAAATGTTGTAGCATTTGTTTGGCCAAATAGGCCTCTAATGGTAATCAAAATTGGAAGTTCATAGATTGGGTGACCCTATCATGTGCTCAAGCTTTGCAATTTTCTTAGTTCCTTCATAATGATTTGGTTTGATCTATTTGGTTTATTTTTTCTCAATATGTTATGTTTAATTGGTTTCATGGTTTCTTTTGGTTTCTTGAGGTGGTGGATTTGTGGTAAACCTTCTTGGATTTTTATCCTTTGAGATTTCATGACAGTTATCACGGTTAGAAATATTTATGCAATTTTCGATGATTCCTTAATTAATTTTTTTTTTTTTCCAAAAAAATCTTAGGCATAACTAAACTCAACCAAGACTAAAATGGAATTAAAATATGATTTCAAGTCTATTCCCAAATTGAAGCACTTAAATGGAAAGTGGGATGATACAAGTTTGATATAATATTTTATTCACTTGCACTTTGATATCGATTACAAGGTAAAACAAACACAATGCCAACATATGATAAATTTCTTAATCTCACAACTTGAGGAAAACACTTGGCACATTCTCACACAATTCACCTACCTCAAGAAATCTTGCTAACCTAACACTTTGACTAAAAATAGGGCTCTTGACTTTTGAGAAAAGTGCAAATGGATTTCCATGGGTAGTCTAACTTAGCACAAGCTAATTCCCTTAACACTATGGATGCAAACAAATAGCTATGCCATGAGCACTTGAAAAATCAATCTATGTACAAAAAATGTAGACCAATATGCAGTTAATGCAACCTCTATTAGAGAAAAAAATCAAACAATAGATGAATAAAAATAATAATTTTACCCATATTGATTCTTGTTGCGCCATGAAGGTAGATTTGCTCAAAAATGTATTAAATCTGATTGCTCAAACCAACAACATGACATTGCAGTGAGGGTGATTGATTCTTCAAGAATTTGATAGCATAACAATGCAACTATTTTGTATCCTCCTCGAAATGGTTCATGAGAGGGTAGATTTATAGGCTTGGCAAGATGAAGATCAAAAATTGAGATCAAAAGACAAATGAATGGCTAGGATTGAGTTGATTTGATGGTTGGAAGATCAAGGGTGGAGGATATTTGAGATTTATTAATTGATTTTTGAACTTTGGTGAGATGGCTAGAAATTGGTTATGGGATGAGTGGAGGGGGAAATGGGGGATTTATTATTTAATTTTTAGAATTTTGGGTGGTTAAGAGGAGAATTTAATTAGTTTGATTAATTAAATTCATGAGAAACTGGGACATGAAATAGGAATTAAGGCTTAGGATTTAATGATTTAGGACTTATGGAAAATAGAAATAATTAGATGAAAATTAAGGATAATCAGGACTTGGTGGAAAAATCATATATTTGGGATAACATTCAAGACTTTAGGTTTTGGGTAAATTTTAGGTGTCTACATTTTGGCGCTCTTTGAGCCAATCTTGTGAGTAAAAGAATAAATTTCATTTCAAAGAAGAATAAATATGTAGGATGAGATGAAAAAGGATGGGAGTTATCAAAGGATGGGGCTTGTAAAAATGAGGATAGGATGATGCCCCCTTGAGAGGATAGTCAAGTATGAAGGACACGAGTAGGCTCTATAAATGGATGGAAATGAAGGATGAGGTAAGGGATAGTCATGTTGAGACAATGTGAGCGACCTAATATTTGATATAGCACATGATGTTATGCAGTATTATATAAGGACCATGGTTATGATGTGTCAAATGCTTAAAGGACTAAAGGTCACATGAAAGTATATGCATATAATACCATGGTATGAAAATACTATGATGTTGTTGTGAAAAGTATGTTGTAAGGATCGATATAGATACATAATAAAATTATAACACACACAAGAAAAGCAAGTAAGAATGTATAAAATGATACAAAGAGAAACACGATGTTTCCCTTAATCAAGCTAAAAATCCATGATTGATTGGTTGTTGTTGATGATGATAGTGTTATTGTTGTGGACACAATATATCTTGAGAAATATGTAAGGATTGTGTTATTGATGTGGGAACAATATATCCTAAGACCAACACAAGGATTCGGAATGATATATCCTAATGATGAGGATTGATTGGATTAAGTTTATTAATATTTTTGCAGCAAAGTTGGGAACAAAATTGTTGGATGCTTTTAGGATGATTGGCTAGATTGCTTGGCAAGATGTCTAGATAACGATCACTTGAAGTGGATTAACTAATTTAGGATTGCATTAGATTTATTTGGATGATTGCAATGGATTTCTATTTGATTATGGAATTGCATTAATTTAGATGGGATTATTGTCTCTGTATGATAATTAATGACAAGGGAGCACCAAGTCTATAAAATAAGGATGTGAGATAGGTTGATTTAGGATAACGGGCTTAATGAATTGGATGGATGGATTAAAGAATTGTTGATAGTGGATAGAAAGGAATATTAATTGTTTAAGGGATTACCAATAATGGATAGGAAGATAAATGGGTAAAAGGGTTAACAATAGTGGATGAAAAGGAAGGATGTGACCTCCAAGAACTATGTCACAAAAGATGTGATTGATTGGTTGTTGTTGATGATGATGATAGTGTTATTGTTGTGGACACAATATATCTTGAGAAATATGTAAGGATTGTCTTATTGATGTGGGAGTGATATATCCTAAGACCAACACAAGGATTGGGAATGATATACCCTAATGATGAGGATTGATTGGATTAAGTTTCTTTATATTTTTGAAGCAAAGCTAGGAACAAAATTATTGGATGCTTTTAGGACAATTGGCTAGATTCCTTGGCAAGATGTCTAGATAAGAATCACTTGAAGTGGATTAACTAATTTAGGATTGCATTGGATTTATTTGGATGATTGCATTGGATTACTATTTGATTATGAAATTGCATTAATTGAGATGGGATTATTGTCTCTATATGATAATTAATGACATGGGAGCACCAAGTCTATAAAATAAGGATGTGAGATAGGTTGATTTAGGATAAGGGGCTTAATGAATTGGATGGATGGATTAAAGAATTGTTTTTGATAAGGAAAAACAAGTTTTGAAGGGGCCCCGAAACCCTTTACAAAAACAAAAAAGTTGCAAGAGAAACTAAGCAATAAAAACTAGCAGCCCAAAAGACCAAAAAGCTGACAAAATATAAAACATAAGGATCCCATCAGTAGAATAACAACAAAAACATCAACAACCCTGTTGATCCAACAAAAAAGAAAGCGTCAGCTACAACATTTTATCCAAAACATTCACCAAGGCCATATTCTCCTTAATGACCTCCTACATATCCACAACATCTTTAAGCTCATCCACAGAGACAACAACTCTCTTTTTAGTCTTGCTCCTTGTCCTAAGACACAATCCAGCCTACACATCTTTCTCCAACACTAGAGTAGAATCCTCAGCTTTCTCCACCTGGTTCGAGCAGTTGATCTCCTCAATCACTTTCTCTAACTCACCCAAGTCAAGAGGTTTACCATACCAATTAAGGGCTTTCTCGTTTAAAACAGAGAGCCCCCTAGTTGTAGTCTTCATAGAGTTGTTGATATTAACCATAGTTCTTAAATCATCTGAAATCTTACCAGTTCTCTCCTCAAGTCTGGCAACACAATCCTCTAAAATTTTATTGACCAGCATTTCCAAAGAGGAAATCCTCTCCTCA
Organism: Sequoia sempervirens; assembly: GCA_007258455.2. NCBI lineage: Eukaryota > Viridiplantae > Streptophyta > Pinopsida > Cupressales > Cupressaceae > Sequoia > Sequoia sempervirens. The sequence continues at coordinate 88,961,543 of VDFB02047230.1, forward strand.
TGAGAAACCCCCAGACGATCTGCATCATTAATCAGCTTATCCAACATGATGTTCATAGTTTTAACTTTTCCTTTAATAGCCCATTCCTTCTGATTACCACGGAGCATAGCAACACAAACCTCCTACCAATTTTTCATCTAAATATTGAGCTCCTTAACCTTAGAAAACAACCACTTCACCAGAGACAGCAAATTTTGCATCCCATCCTCGGCAATCTTTTAAAACATATTCATATTCACATCATCCCAATTAATAGGAGGTTGATCTTTCGGAACAATGTTACCAGGAGCATCAGACTGATCCAATTTATGCTCCTCATCCTCTTCGATAGGGGAGTCCTTGAACTCAACCACTTCCACCTTAATTTTTTCCTTTTCAAGCAAGTTAGCTAAATCAGCTAACACTTCCAACCATTCCATTTTAATAGCCCTTTCAACAAAAGAAAACCCTTGAGAATGCTTGATCGACTCAATCCCCTACACCTCCATAGGCCCAGGCCCATTGAACAACTCATCAATACAAGAATTGACAACACCAGTAGGAACTTTCAAACACAAACCCTCATCTTCAGGCACCTTAAGAGAAGACGCAGAGGAAATTTCCCCCTTCTTGGGCAAAGGGTCCCCAACAGACACATTCTCAACAACAACATTAAAAGAACAATTAACACCACCTTTCCCAAAAGGGATATCCTTCACACTACCTTCGCCAAGAGACAACGAGGATTTCTCACTAGAACTAGGAGCCACCTCCATCTTCCTCTTAGCCGAAGGTTTTTCCTTCTTGGAGCCTTTTGATTTCCCTTTCGAAGTATTTTTCACAGACTTTTCCATAGTATCCCTCAACTCCACATCTATTTCATAGCCCTTGCTCCACTCTTCCAAGTCATCTTCCCCTTCCTCAGAGCCATTGTCGTCCACAAACATTTCCTCAAACTCTGATTCTTCAACCTCATAACTCCCAACCCATTCCGCAGAAAAGTCTCCAGTATCATAACCAGTGTTTTTAACAACCTTCTTACCATGAGTTTTAGGAGAGACCACAATTAACTTAAGCTTAATGTGAGAAAACTAAGAGGTTCATAAGACCCTCATGCAACACCACCTTCTTAGGGTTTTTTCTATGATCTTCAATACTCTTCTCCATGAAAATTAATAGGTAGAAAGGAAAGGAGACCAACACCTTATGCCTAAAATGATTCAAAAGTATGAAATGGTAGCTATAAACAACAAATAATCTACCTTCAAGTGTATAATAGTGCATTATGGCCAACACGAGGTCCCTCCATAATGGCTTCAAAGACTTACGAGCGTAGCCACCACTCCCAATTTCCCAAAGCTTCTTCTTCTCATCAAATTTGAAAAAATTCGCAAAGGCCTTCTTAGCAAATCCACTGTCCCTAAAAAATTTCTTCCCAAAGATCACCAGACCAGTGGCCTCTGCTATAAATTCCTCATCAATTTTAAACTCCACCCCCTTTTAACGCAACGTACTCATATTCCAACCTTTCACAAAGAAATTTGTAGCATCAGGGTCCGGACCTTGAATTTTCTACATGAACTGCATAACCCCACCCAGCTCCAAATGCTCCCAAACAACAGGATTTTTCTGAAATCCATCACAAGAACTCGGCTCAATTCTATAGCGGTCTCCACCCATGGTTGCTTGAAAATTTGCAGAACCCAACGACACCAAAGAGTTAAGAAAATGCGAAATAAACCAAACTCTCCACAAAACAATGCAAATTACACCCACAATACATGTGGGCTTGTCATTCAAGGTACTTCCCTGCCTACACTGCTAGGCCTTCAATATACGGAAACCAAGGAAATAATAATGAATAATACATGCCAAAGGCTCATTGAGCATATCCCAACTATGAAACATTATGAAGAACCTTTCCCCAAACACATCAGTCTTAAAAACAAGCCATCTAGTCATCATTAGATATGCATTTGAGATTAAGAGGAAGAGATTCAAATGAACCCTAATCAACTCTTTCCACCACTCCCACGTTGGTAACACCATCAGCCAACCTATTAGCTTCACGGAAAACATGTGAGACTTTAAATTCCTCAAAGGAATTTAAGGTAGCAATAGAATCATTGATAAAATGAACAATCAACCATGAGGGAGGGTATTTTTTCAAGAGGCAATTTATAACATTAAGAGAGTCCCCCTCCAACCAAAGTTTAGAAACCCCTTGATTTTTAGCCAATACGAGGCCATGATAGGCTGCCGCTACCTCCGCAAAATGGTTTGTTTGGTTTCCCAAAGGGAGCACCACCGCAGAGACAAACCTACCATTCTCATCACGTAACACTCCCCCACAACTAGCAAGCCCTGGATTTCCCTTAGATGCTCCATCAAAGTTAACTTTAAACCATCCAATCGCTGGAGCCTTCCACCGAACCCCCTCTCTAGGTTCTTTCAAATTTTTCACCGGATTAGAAAGATCACAAGAAAGGTTCCATCTCTTACCCACAAGCAGATAATAGGGAGAAACCAACACTTTCAAATTAAAGGAAGGAATCCTCAAGAATTCAAAAATGAAATTTTCCTTGATGGCATCACAAATTTTAAAATCCAGCCTAGAGGGCGACAGTTCCTACTAATGAAAAACCATGTTGTTTCATTCCTTCCAAACACCCCAAGCAACATGTGGAAAAATAAGAGATCAGAACAAAGAAAGGGTCAGATTAAGAGAAGGAGACACCCATTGAGAACATAATTCAGCAAAGGATGAAGGAAACACCCATGCTATCTCCCACAAATTAAAAATATGAGACCAAACATCCCCAGTATAACTACAACCTATCAACAAATGAAGACAATCCTCCGCATTTTCCTTACATAAGAAACATCTATTCGACAAAGCCATACCTCTCTTCACCAAATTATTCAGGGTAAGAATCTTGTCTTGACACAAAAGCCAAAAGAAGATATCAATTTTAGGGAGCAACTTCCCATTCCAAACACAACCCCAGAAAGGCAAAGGACCTACCAATCGAGTTAGAAAAGAAAAAGCAGAGGAAACTGAGAAATTCCCATTGGAAGTAAACTTCCAAATAACAGTATCCTCCTGAGCTTCCATAGGGATATGAATCAAAGACAAAAATCTACAAGGGGCTTCAAATCCCTATTAACCACATCAAGACCAATCCATCTGCCCTGCCTAATATAATTAGAAACCAAGACACCCCATTCTATGACACAAAAATCCTTGAAAGGAACTGCCTAGGATTCATCCTTCAAAGGCCCATGCCCAATCCACCAATCATCCCAAAAGAGGATCCTTCTACCATTTCCCAAAGTCCACCTCAATAATCCAACAACCACAATCGAGTGAACCCAGATCATACAGTTCCACAGGACCGACCCATGTGAAGGAACAAATTTTTCCTTAAACAAGTCACAGAACTTATCCACACCCTCAAATACTTAGAAGAAAAAATGGCCACCCATTCTTTGTCAGTTACTAACATGTTCCATAACCGTAGTGGATGGAAAGGCATATTAATGGTTTAAGGGATTACCAATAATGGATAGGAAGATAAATGGGTCAAAGGGTTAACAATAGTGGATGAAAAGGAAGGATGTGACCTCCAATAACTATGTCACAAAGGAAAACATATCCATAATTTGTAAATGTTGTTCAAGATGTTGGAATAAAGGGATACAAGGTATGGCATAAGTGATAACAAGATGTATAGAGGATTTTTTGCAGAAGGATGTTCTATGCCAAGCATTTTATGAAAGAATGTAGCAAAATCATACCTCAATCCTTATCAAGATCAATATTAGATAGGGTCAATGATGAGGGATGATAGCAAGGAGACATGGAGATGATGAATTAGGATGAGAAGGAAGATAATATGGGATAGATGAGATAACTTTCCCCCAAGTGTAAAATTATGTAGACAATTAAATTACACATGATGCTCATAAATGAATTTTCACCACGGTACTTATCCAGGGCACCATGAAAATGGTTTTCACCATTGGATGAATTATTTCTCTTTAATATTTTGTTTCTTTTTATCTTTTTTTTTTTAATTTATTCTATTGATTTTTTATTTGATGTCACTGGTAGCTTGATACTCAAAGTGTCTTCATAGGTCTTTGTCTATTTGAGATAGTTGATGGTGATGTTCTAGTAATTACATGAAAATAATATCATTCCTAAAGTATTTACTTTGTCAATATTAAAGAACTATTGTACAATCCTTTGATATTGAAGTGATCCTCAATGATGACTAAGTTGGCCTTATCTAGATGTTTACATTTTGACAAGGAACCATCATAACACTTATGGTGAAGTGTTGTTTTCACAACATGGTGGATTTGGGCATTGATTTTTTTTATTTTAAGTGTGAATTTGGATTTTTATGGGGGATGTTGGATATGGAATCAAGTAATTGTGATGTTTTGGGTTCAAATGGGTAAACAAGCAATGTAGATCAGTTTGGCATAATTTTGACTCACCAAACATGAGATGATGGATTATGGAATTTGGATTTTGGATTATTAATTTTCAATGTGGGATTAAAATAAATACTAGGAACAACATCCTTGTACAAGTTATAAGGTGGTGGAAAATTTTTGTATTTATGGCAAATCTTTTAATGTACCTTCCTATTTTGGCATAGAAATTTTGTTTCATTTGATTTGAATGGGATTTTTGGGACCCATATTTATTTTATATGCTTTGATTGATATTTGTATTCATATATTTTTTTAATTTTAATTTTGATTATTTTCTTTATATTCTCTACAATTTTGTTGGTCTTCATCAATGGGTGGAATTTTGGAGTTGATAGTGAACCCCACAGGTCTGAGAAATCACTTGCAATCAAAACACCTATCACAAACAAGAGATCAAAGCAACTGATTTTCTATGCAACCAAGAGAGAAACTATTGATCCACAAAAGCATTTGATATGCCCTTTGTATTGAATAATGAATACCTAGATGAATGATTACAATGAAGGATCATTCCTTTTAAAAGGAAAAAGCAAAGCCTAGATGATGATTTGATTAGATTGTGACAAGTTTCCTAATCTCATACAATGAGATAACTTAACCTATATTTAGCCCAATCTAATAATAAAAAATCACTCCTAAGTTTAGCTTAAGTGAATAAAGTAATAAGGGACTTAATAATTAATTAATTATCAAGTGATGTCCTAATTAATCCAACACCCCCCTTTAAGATCGACTTAGGGAGAAGCTATAAAACCCTAATGAAGAATGAAATTATGGATGCATGGATGGGTCCCGAATAACAGCCTAATGAGATACCCATGTACAAACAAATAAATATACCATAATAAGAGAAAAGGATAAAATCACATGGGAAAAAATCCTCTCTAAAAGAGAAAATAAAATAACTACACTAGTGAAAGAAGAATAGGAGGACTCAATGTGACCCCCAAGGACTACTTCTATAACAAAAGTACAATAGACGTACCCTAGTAGGATAAACAAAAAGAGGATATGAATACCCCCATAAAGAAGTAGCTCATGTGCCAATTATGAACACCTGAAGACAAAATGTGATCCACTACCTACAAACTATATTTCTCCCCTTAAGAAGAAATAGATCCACTGGTGATTAGAGAAGATAATCCCTAAAGGTGGGTGAATTAGGAATCCAAATCCAAATGATGTTTATCTCTAAGAAGTTCTCAAGTGTCCACATTTTAGACAGAGAATATGTCAATCCAAGATCCTAGGCAGACTAATGGAGAACAAGCTGCAAAGGTGATGAAGATGGTGGGCCACAACAATGATGTCACTGTCAAAAAGAGGAGATGAATGTCCTCAAAGTAATCCTCCAAATCTGCAATAAAGGACTCTACAAAAAAGGATGATATATCTACAAGATATGAATCCCAAGTAACTTTATTTGAATTATGATGAATATCTTGTTGCACTAAACTAATAGAGGCCATGGATGTGGAAATTCCAAGCTGATCATGAACAATAGAATATGGTGATGAAGACTCAATCTTAAGAGTGGGAACATGAAGACAAGTCTCTAAACCATTAGAACATGCAAGACCTATGATATACTCAAGATCCTCTAAAGTATCATCATCAAAGGGTATGAAATTTGCATCTACAAGGGGAATGAGATATTCTATAGCAGGATCCTCTTGGTATGGAGAGATATCAAGGTCTCTATGGATCTCCCAAAGTCGATTCCAAAGTGTGTGGGGATAATCAATGTATGATACATCACACAAAGTTCCAAGATCAACACTAGAACATATAATCCATACAACATGATCATTGATAATAACCCATGTTGAAGAAATCCCTAGTGTGTCTAGTGTAGGTATGTGTCCATAAAGATAAGGTAAAATCAAGCCAGCTAAGATGTGTCATGATGTCGTGTCACCAAAAATCATAGTTATCCTTTTCTAAGATGACCATAGAAGGATGAAAAAAACCCCATGATACTTTCTCAAAAGATATCAAAGACTAAAAGCTTTAGTACATGTAATTCAAATCAAATGAAGTCATCTCATCCAAATAGATCATTTCTAGGTGTCAATATGTCTAAGTAATTTACAGAAATATGAAATCACAAAGAACTGAATAGTGTACCTGAGGTAGATTCTAGAAAAATTCCATGAATGGATTTGAAGAGCTCTAAAATAACTTTCCAACACTGTTAGAATTGTGAAAATTGGAGATACAAGAAAAAAAGTTATGAGATCGAAAGCATAAAATAAAGATATTAATTTGAATGGTAATACAATAAACGAGCAGAAAAAATTGATGGTGAGACCTATACCATTGGAAAGTGCTTGGAACTAGCTTTCTGATGATATCTCATTTGCTCGATTTCAACACAGTATGCCTAAGTTATGCCAAAAAGAAGAAGAAAAATCTCCTTTAGGGGAAATGGGGGCTAGGAGGGGGCAAGAGGAGTATGTCTGATGATTTCATGCTAACATCAACATGCCATCAATAGAGGAATATTCCTAAAATAGTTTGTTTGGATAGAAAAAATTCTAGTCGTCGGACAAAGCAAAAAGTGATAGAATATGTTGTCGCCTTAATCAAAATATTCCTTGAGCAGATGTTGCAGGGTCACTAGAAATATTTGTGCTACTACCAGTGGGATTGGTTTCCATTAATGTTGAAGTCAGCCACCACCAATTCTTTGTACCATCGAGCAGAGTGTGGAGGTTGCTAGGGCTGATAATAACATCATCAACTAGTGATTGGTCATTGGTCACAGTATAGGTCAGTAGACCTACTAGGGTATTACAGTTGTTGTACCATGTTCAGTGTTAAAGCTACTTTTAATTTTTTTGTTTCTTTTTTGTTATTATTTTTTCCAATCTACAAAAAATAATAATAATGAAACCCTGTGTACCTTGCATGTAGACTAGAGAAATTAATACACCATCGTCATATAGATTCCATATACCCTATGGAATTATGTACAGAGGTCTGTACTACAAAAGAAATTTTATTTTTTTAAAACTTCTCCAACAATGAAATGATAGGCATGGGTGAGTGCAGGATCATGGGGGTCCAAAAAGTGGTTGATGACTTTTTTTATCTGAATTTGACTAAAAAAGGGTTTATTGATAAAATTGTCAGATTTCCAAAAATATAATATATGCCTTTTGGGAATTACATAGATATTTATTATTGATTTTATACATGCATTCTGACTAAAGTCCTAATTGATAGGCTGATTGAAAAACATCTATAATTCTTAAACGATTTCACATTTTTTGAATTTGAAAGATGCAACACATTCTATGCTTCCCATACTATAGGATAAAAAAAAAATGAATTTTATAAATTTTTGACCAAGTTATGGTGGTTAGACAAACAAATTTTAATATTTTTTAAAAAAATTAATAAAAAAATCATAGCTAATTATTTACTTGGAAAAAAATTACAAAAAAAATGGTGCACATCTAGGCATGAGTACTCTAATTATATTGAAAGTTTCAAATAAATTTATTATTTTTTGCTTGTACTTAGGTTGGTTAGACATACACTTGCTTTTTATTTTTTCTTAAAAATTTAGTACTATTGCATTGAAATTTCAGATTTTCACCAAATAGATTTACTTTTTTCCAAAAAAGGAATAGCCTCATAGAAAGTAAATTCAATTTTCTACAAATTTTGTTCTTACATATTTTTCAAATCATGTTAATAACTTATTCAAATTTTTATGTCAAGTTGCCACATAAGGGCCTAGTTTGGACCCCTATGATCCTGCATTGACCCACATTCTTAAGGTTTTTGGTCATTCTAGACTCAACAATGATGCTTGTTTTTCCTTCAGATGAGCTGATTTTTCCCTCAAGGCCGGATGTCTCAAAATTTAGATAGGAAGTCATACATCTGGTGCTTTGATACCATGTTGGATTTGATAGTGAACCCCACAGTGCTTGAAAATCACTTACAATCAAAACAACTATCACAAATGAGAGATCAAAGTAATTAATTAATTTATGCAACCAAGAGAGAAAATTAAGGGGCATATTTCATGTCATGTTGATGTGGACCAACAACCCTTTCCCAATCGCGTGATAGTGAGCTTGTTTCAATAAATTCTATGGAAGACAATCGATGAAACCATGGTGTTTGGTGTATGAAAAACCTAAATTATGCACAAAATGAACATGATGCAAGCTAAGTTACCATGATTTTACACTATAAATGATCTAATTATGCAATTGCTAAGCTAATCTAACCTAATTTAAGCTAAAATGATGCTAGAATATCAAAACCCTAATTTATTTACAAACTAAGATGGATGCATGGAAGCCATTAATGAAGGCTTGAAGCTATTTATGCAACTAAAACAAACTGAAAATAAACTAAATGTGTGCAAATTGAGTGTATGGATGTGAATAAATTCAACAGCATGACTTTGCAATAAAAGATGGATCCATTTGTCTCCAAATAGTGATCTATTTATAGGAGAGCAAACGAGGAATGGATGGTTGAGATCAAAAAGCTTAATCAATGGTTCAAGATGAAAGAGATGAGAGGCATGGATCATGGATTCTCATCAACGGATGAGAATGCAAGATGAAGATTAATCAAAGGCTCGCAATTACCTTAAACAAACACACTTTTGACCTGCTCACACAAGACAAAGGTAACTTGCTAGAAAGGTAAGAGGGTTATCTTGCTTTTGAAGCTAAGTGAGTTGATTGGAGGTGAGGGAATATTAGTTAGAATATTCTATTAGGGTGAGGAAAAAGATGATTTTACAAATTAAAACAAAGTTTTAATTGAGCAAAAAGGATAAAGAATATTCCATGGGAATATTCCCTTTGATTAGAGGAATAATTAGTTTAATTGCTAATTAAACAAGGTTTAATTTATGCAATTAGGGGATTAGAGGAATTAGATGATATTTATTAAATTAGATGATTTAATAAATAGGGGAGGTATGAAATGATATTTAATTGAATATGACAGGGTTATTTAATTAAATAAGATGACTTAGGAGGTTCAATTAAATATTTTGATTTATTTAATTTAATGGGATGAAGTGTTAGTGTGAAAAGAGATGAATTAGCCTAATTTAATTAATTAGGCCAAATAGACGAAAATAATGTAATTAATTAATTAGCTAGGCTACTTGAATTAATTAAATGAAAAGAGGATGGATAAAGAGGAAATGATGTTAATAAACCTATTTCGAGTGTATGGCATTGATTAGGACATTTTTCAGTGTCTACAACTATAATATTGGGATTTGATTGTAAGTTTACAATTACGAGGATGCAAGTGGAGTCCAAAGTTCTAAACATAGGTGAATCAAGATTTTAGTATTTAAAATCAAGTTCACAATTACAAGATTAGATGCGAGATCTAGAAGTTCAAAGGTGAATTACAAGTGTGTAAATGGGTTCTAGTTGAAGGCTATAATTTCTACAAATATGCTTGTGGGTTTTGAAATTCCAATAAATTGATATATCATAGGATTTGAGAGTAGGAAGGTAGATGTGCATTGTAATTTCCAACAAAGGTGAAGGTTAAGTCCAAAATTATGAGTTATAAGGCTAAATAGTTTATAGGTTTGAATGCAACATGGCTAGTTTTACAAAGTTCAATATATATCCTAAAATTGTGGTCACCAATTTTTTAGATCCGTGTGGATACTTGAATTGTTTAAAACCTTGGGAAATTAAACCCTATAAAAATTGAAAATTGGTGGTAAACCTTAGGTAAATTCTTATGTATTGTAAGTAAAAAATAAAATGTAAGGTTTTACCTCACCTATTATTTTTAGTTGAAGCTTGTGGTGAGGAGAGAAAACCTAGAGGAGATGTGTGACTAGTGTAGGAATTGAACTTGTAGTTATGGTGATATCTTTAAAATTTTAGGAATCCCTCCTTTGAACAAATTGGTTAGAATTAGTTAGAGTAAGAAGATAAAAGGTGCATGGTCAAGAAAAATTAATGAAAGAATGAAGTCAACAATATGTGGGATCATGGAATTTTATAACACAGTGTACATGTTGATAATAGTTCCTTTAGGTTTTTCTCTTGAAATTGGTTTTTGGGGCCCGAAGGTAGGTTTGTAACTATAGGGAAATAAAATAATCCAATGATAGATATTACATGTGTACTTATAAGTTTTTTCCAATTAGGTATGTATTATACTCCATTAAAATATTAAAACCCAACCTTACTAATGGTGTGCAGTTTCAAGGCAAGGATGTAAGTATGTAATGCAATTACAAGGTTCTAATTTTTTTTTGACATTCTAGCATAGTTGCTACAAAAGGGTTTTGGGGCTTTGGTAGTAGGTTGGAAACATTTACCAAGATACAAGGGAATTCTATAACTTCAAAAGAGAATAAGGATATTGAAATCTTAGGGATTAGTGGTATTTTTATAATTGCAAGGGTACATGAAAACAATAAAAATCTAAAAAAGAGGAGTTATGAAAATCCAATGTAGGAACTTCAATATTTTATATCATATATTTCATGTGGATCTTGTTAATTCTTTAATTTTGTTAGATTTGACACTATTAATACATATGTGCATAGTTTGGTTCTAGCTCAAAGGCTTTGGTGCAAGAGACCTAATGAGCTAAGAAGATTGAAAGGAGTCTTTTTACTAGTATGGAAGGTAGGAAATTTGAAATTTGTGCTTTGAAAACTTCCTAATGCTAGTGAAACTTGAAATGTTTTCTCCCTTGTTTTAAAATTGAAATGGCTAAAAAGAAATAATAACCCCTCTTCATTATATCATTAATATATCTATATATTTACACCAAGATTAGAAGATGATAAGAGGAATGAGTTTGTGAGTTGAACCTCACTCCAATAGTAATACTACAAGCATATTCATTATATGTACCTAAACACCATTCAAATGTTAGTCAAACTTCACTCAACCATAATAATAATATTGTCCACAATGTTGATACTAATATGTAACAATTTCAAGGATCTAATATTTTTTAGTTCCAACCAACATATATGTGTAAGAAGCGAATATTAAAAGAGATGTAATACTTAAGGGCTGCAAAGTATCACAACTTTATGTAAGAAAATGTTAGGCTCTTTAACTAACCAAACACATGTGCAACCTAGATAAGATAGATAAAAAACACTTCCATCCATGATCAAGAATGTGTCATTATCAAAGTGATATAGTAAGGAGAAAATGAGGTGCATATTTGAAAACACTTAATCAATGTAAAAGTATAGAACTACAATGATTATGTTGATCAATTCAATACTTAAAAAAAGGAATAAAATACACATAGAAATGGTTGTTGAACACCCAAATTATTAAGATGGGGGTGTGAATCAGTATTCTTTGAAACCACTTAAACATTTAAACATTCATTGAAAGGAAATCATGAAAGCAACCATCAAAACCACATAACACATGAACACTAGATTTTTACATGGAAAACCCAGAAAGGGAAAAACCATGATGAGGATTAACTCACAATATATTGTAACCAGTTATAAGATATTACATAAGTTCTCACTACAGGTGGACTCACTTTCCTAGTGGACTCACTACCCATAGAAAGAAGAAAAGATAGAAGAGAGGGGTATCTCACTACCAAAATGAACTGTTACAAGTGCATCTAAAACATGATGGAATACAGTTCCATTGAAGCTCAATACACAAAGTCAACACACTTCATCACTCTACTCTAACGCTCTACTTTTCTTTGCACTTGCATCTCTTTCGCACAATTCACATCCACTATATTTTCATATTCGTTAACATTATGTCCAACGCTGAAATGAACTTACATATATATCCATCACTACCTCAAACATCAATTAGGTCAGCCAAATTAGATGTATCATATATAAAATATAACTTGTTGGCCCGAAAACATACTTCATTCCAAAAACAAACCTTATGAAAAACTCAAATAGGTCAACATGGACCTGTATTAGCACCCACATAGCACATCAACACTTATTTGAACTCCACAATACTCATGTATCATATTAGGTCGCCACTGATAGTGACCTAACATCAAGATTCACTAACTGATCAACCACAAAAAAACATGCAGACCTCCAAACTTTATGCCACTTGGAATTAAGATACACTTGATACCTATCAACACTCCCATAAATCTGCAAGACCAGATACCAATCCGTGGTGAAGTGCAAATTCATGAAAACATACATTTGGTACTGGCAACCACTGTCACTGGCAAACCCACTATTCTATCATTCAAAAACTTCTTCACCATAGAACAAAACAATGTGAAAACTTGGATTTAGACTCCTCTAACATCCAACAAAATTTCTTTAGAACCACAGAGCAAGATTCCTCAAGGCAAACTAATGCAGACCAAAATATCAGATGTCCTATATACTGAAAACATTATTCTGATACTAGTCAATTTTCCACTTCAATTGTCTACACCCGATCAAACCTTCTTGCAAATATACATTGGATTATCATCTATATACACACTCATGCTTCACAAAATGATTTGCATATCAATCTCCATACAGTGTTGACATCAATAACAACATTACATACTATACAACTCGTGCTCATGCTCATGTTGCCAGTAGACATATTAATGACAAACTACACAAAATTCCAACAATGGTAGTTCAATAACATGAATCACATAAAAATTTAACAAATTCAAATAATTTTTAGTATGTGCATAGTATTATTTGGTTTCTCTTGTTATTTTAGTCTCCAATTTAAGTTGTCCTCTTACATGTTATACTAATTCTTGAAACTCACATTAAGTGCCCAACATATATTATAAGGAAATATTATTTTATTAGTATTCATCCATAAGACAAAAATATCAAATTGACATTAACATTATTAATTAAGTAAAATAGTCAATCATCATTTAAAACATGACATAACTACATAACTTCTCAGAATAAAATGTTTATCATATATCATGATAAAAATTTACTTAACTAGTATAAATATCTCATAGTTAAAATAGCAGAAATAGTAATAAAATATATTGAGATATTTTAATTAAGAAATTTTGATCTAAAATTAAAAATAAGAAATTTAGTGGACTTAACATATCAAATTGTTATTCTATATATCAAATTAAAATGACTATTTAAGTTGAAAACACCTTCTTAAAAGTTATTTTTATTATAAAAAAGAGATGAAAGATTCTTAAACAATCTTGATAAAGTTATTTTTATTATTAAAAAAAAAAGATGAAAGATGTAAAGAGATATGTAAATATTTGAGATGGAGATGGGATGATGTAGACAATTTTAGTCAAATTTAGTAGAGTTAGATTTCAAAAAATAAAGTTGAAAGAGGATTAAATTTTGTTAATGATAAAGAAAAAATAAATTAATAATTTTATTTTTTCAATAAAGATTCTATCTATATCATGGAGATCCTCATAAAAATAGAATATTGTAGAAGTTTATTATGAGTCATATGTATGTATGTATATGTGTATCTATATGTATATGTATACACACACACATATATTTAATAAAATTCAATATACTTCATTATTTTAAATCGTTTTAAAATTTTCAACTATAAAATGGATTTTTAATTCAATGGCAATTTTTATTAACATGATCTTTTTGGAGAAATATAAATAATAAGGTTAAATTTTACATATCATATTTGAATAAATAAAATTTAATACTTTTCCCTATTTTAAATCATTTTAGAATTTCCAACTATAACATGATGGTCTTTTAATTTAGATAGCAATTGTTTATTGACATGTTTTTTGGGAGAAATATAAATAGTAGGTTAAGTTTTTCACAATCCATGAAGTTAGTGTAAGAGTGCTTTTCTATGTGTATTTTTTATTAACATTTTCAATCATGCTCAATGATTTGTGATACATCGTCAATTGCAAACTTAATGCTTAAAAGGAAATGGGGGGAGGTGATAACAGGACCATTATATATAAAATATTTGAATAAATAAAATCTAATATTCTTCATAATTATAAATTATTTTATTTTAGAATTTTCAACTATATTGTGGTGGTTTTTCAATTAGATGATAATTTTTCATTGAAAACAATTTTTATTTTTATTTTTTTTGAGAAATATAAATAACAAACATGATTTTTTCATAATTGATGAAGTTAGTGCAAGAGTATTTTTAGATTCAATGACATGCATTTTTCATCAACATTTTCAATCACACTTATCGATCTGTAATCCATCATCAAAAAGATGTGAATAATAATTGAGATTGCAATCGTAATCTTTCGGAAAAAAGAACAAGAGAAAGAGAAAAATGATAAAACAAAATAGAATAATGATTAAAGACTTTGTGGGTCGTGAGAACACCCCTGTTGTATTAAAAAAAAAATGATTTTAGGCTTTGGCTGTTAAAAAATTTCCCTTTGGGATACCTGTCATTTCATGGCAGTAGTTCTGGCCTATATAACGTGATCTGGGCTTGCTTAGTACATCTTTGGTTGTGTATGGTTATAAAATTAACCAAACATCCAAAAGATTTGGCAGCGATCAGTTCTGGCATAAATGTCGCCATTAAATCAGCAAGTTCTAAAGATTGTATCCGTGCTTGCTAATCATTCTTCCAAAGTTTTTAGAGACTATCACATGCATACGTGATGTGGGCTCTCAGCCAATTTGATTTGTGATATCAAGTCTAAATGCTTGATTAGGTAAGCGTCCCTTGCCAATATGAATTTGGTCTTGATATAGGAATTTAATTTAGTAAAACAATAGAGAATTGGGGTGCTTTATTTTATTGGAAATCTAGTTGTTTTGAGATGATGACACTTGTTTAAATCATACATTACCTTTTGTACACATGGCAGAATCTCACATCCCTTGATCATTAGGGTTAGTTTGACATGATACAATTATAAATTAGAAAATTTGTATTGGGTGTGTTTGGTAAAAGATTTTGAATTCAATAAAAGAAACTTTGTTGGTGAAGTGTTATATGGATGAAGTCTTAGCATCCTATTATATTCAAATTTTGAGGCAAATTGATTTGGGTTATTTGATTGGATTTGTTCCTTCTAGTTCTAGGCTCAAATCTTCTAAAAAGGTGAATAGAGTTGGTAAATGGTCTTCTCGTCCTTTGGGTTTTTTTCAAAATTAACACTAATAGTTTTTCTCATGGTAGCCTGGGTGTTGCAAGGATAGGTGGAGTTAGACAAGATGTGTTAATTTAAAAAGCTAGTGAGCTAGGTTGGAAGAAGATAATTTGTGAGATGGATTCTATGGTTTTGGTCTTCCTTATGAACAATGGAAGGTTTCAAGAGTCTTCTTGGTGGTTGGCTTTTTATGTTAAACAAATTCTTCACATTTCACAATATTTTGAGTCTATCTCCTTTGTCCATATCCCCAAATAATGAAATGTTGTCACGTCTATTTGGCCAAATAGGCCTCTAATGATAATCACACTTGGAAGTTCATAGATTGGGTGGCCCTATACATTGCTCAATCTTCACAATTTTTTTAGTTCCTTCATAATGATTTGGTTTGATCTATTTGGTTTAATTTTCTTAATATGTTTAATTGGTTTCATGGTCTCTTTTGGTTCATTGAGGTGGTGGGTTTGTGGTAAACCTTCTTGGAATTTTACCCTTTAAGATTTCATAACAGTTATCATTGGTTAGAAATATTTTATGTAATTTTCTATGATTCCTTAATTAATATATTTATTCTTTTCCAAAAAAATCTTGGGCATAACCAAACTCAACCAAGACTAAAATGGAATTAAAATATGATTTCAAGTCTATCCCCAAATTCAAGCACTTAAATCCCAAATGAGGTGATAGAAGTTTGATATAATATTTTATTCACTTGCACTTTGATATCTACTACAAGGTAAAACAAACACAATGCCTTTGATGATCCAACAATGCAAACATATGATAAATTTCCTAATCTCACTACTTGAGGAAAACACTTAACACATTCTCAAACAATTTACCTAACTCAAGCAATCTAGCAAACCTAAAATTTTGACTAAAACTAGGGCTCTTGACTATTGAGAAAATTGCAAATGAATTTACATGGGTAGTCTAACTTACCACAAGAAAATTCCCTTAACACTATGGAAGCGAAAAAATAGCTATGACATGAGCACTTGAAAAATCAACCTATGTACAAAAAATGTGGACCAATATGCACTTAATGCAACGTCCATTAGAGAAAAAAATCAAACAATAGATGAATAAAAATAATAATTTTACCCATATTGATTCTTGTTGCATCATGAAGGTAGATTTTCTCAAAAATGTATCAAATATGGTTGCTCAAACCAACAACATGACATTGCAGTGAGGGTGATTGATTCTTCAAGACTTTGATAGCATAACAATGCAATTATTTTGTATCCTCCTCAAAATGGTTCATGAGAGGGTAGATTTATAGGCTTAGCAAGATGAAGATCAACAATTGAGACCAAAAGACAAATGAATAGCTAGGATTGACTTGATTTGGTTGTTGGAAGATAAAGGGTGGAGGATATTTGAGATTTATTAATTGATTTTTGAATTTTGGTGAGATGGCTAGAAATTGGTTATGGGATGAGTGGAGGGGAAAAGGGGGAATTATTATTTAATTTTTAGAATTTTGGGTGGTTAAGAGGAGAATTTAATTAGCTTGATTAATTAAATTCATAAGAAAAGGGGACATGAAATAGGAATTAAGGCTTATGAAAATGATTTAGGACTTGGGGAACATAGAAATAATTAGGTGAAAATTAAGGATAATCAGGACTTGGTGGAAAAATCATACTTTTGGGATAGAATTTAGGACTTAAGGTTTTGGGTAAATTTTAGGTGTCTACATTTTGTCCCTCTTTGAGCCAACATTGTGAGTAAAAGAAGAAATTTCATTTCAAAGAAGAATAAAGATGTAGGATGAGATGGAAAAGGATGGGAGTTATAAAAGGATGGGGGTTATAAAAATGAGGATATGATGATGCCCCCTTGAGAGGATAGACAAGTATGAAGGACGCGAGTAGGCTCTAGAAATGGACGGAAACAAAGGATGAGGGTAAGGGATAGTTATGCTAAGACAGTGTGAGTGACTTGATATTTGATATAGCACCTAACGTTATGCACTATGATGCAAGGACCATGGTGACAATGTGTCAAATGCATAAAGAACTGAAGGTCACATGCAAGAATATGCCTATAATACCATGTTATTGTGAAAAGTATGTTGTAAGGACCAATACATATACAAGATAAAATGATAGCACATGCAAGAAAAGAAAGGAAGAATGTATAAAATGATACAAAGAGAAACATGATGTGTCCCTTGATCAAGCTAAAAATCAATGATTGATTGATTGATTGATTGATTGATGATGATGATGATGATAGTGTTATTGATGTGGAAATAATATATCTTGAGAAATATGTTAGGATTGTGTTGTTGATGTGGGAATGATATGTCTTGAGAGAAACACAAGGATTGGGAGTGATATATCCCAATGACGAGGATTGATTGGATTAAGTTTATTAAGATTTTTTGCAGCAAGGTTGGGAACAAAATTGTTGGATGCTTTTAGGATGATTGGCTAGATTGCTTGGAAAGATGTCTAGATAAGGATCCCTTGAAGTGGATTAACTACTTTAGGATTGTATTGGATTTATTTGGATGGTTGCATTGGATTGCTATTTGATTATGGAATTGCATTGATTTGGATGGGATTATTGTCTTTGTATGATAATTAATGACAAGGGAGCACCAAGTCTATAAAATAAGGATGTGAGATAGATTGATTTAGGAAAAGGGGCTTAATGAATTGGATGGATGGATTAAAGGATTGTTGATAGTGGATCGAAAGGTGTATTAATGGGTTAAGGGATTACCAATAATGGATAGTAAGATAGATGGGTCAAAGGGTTAACAATAGTGGATGAAAAGGAAGGATGAGACCTCCAAGAACTATGTCACAAAGGAAAACATGTCCCTAATTTGCAAATGTTGTTCAAGATGTTGGACTAAATGGATACAAGGTATGGCATAAGTGATAACAAGATGGATAGAGGATTTGTTGCAGAAGGATGTTCTATTTCAAGCATTTTATGATAGAATGTAGCAAATCATACCTAAATTCTTATGAAGATCAACATGAAATAGGGTCAATGATGACGGATGATAGAAAAGAGACATGGAGATGATCAATTAGGATGAGAAAGAAGATAATATGGGATAGATGAGATAACTTTCCCCCAAGTGTAAAATGATGTAGACAATTGATTTACACATGACACTCATGAATGTATTTTCATCACGGTACGTATCCAAGGCACCATTAAAATGGTTTTCACCATTGGATGAATTATTTCTCCTTATTACATGCACATAATATTATTTTCATTCATTACATGCAAATAATATCATTCCTTAAGTAGTTACTTTGTCAATATTAAAGAACTATTGTACAATCCTTTGATGTTGAAGTGATCCTCATTGATGACTAAGTTGGCCTTATCCAGATGTTTCCATTTCGATAGGGTACCATCATAACACTTATGGTAAAGTGTTTTTGCCACAACATGGTGGATTTGGGCATTGATTTTTTTATTTTATGTGTGACTTTGGATTTTGATGGGGGATGTTGCATATGGAATCAAGTAATTGTGATGTATTGGGTTCAAATGGATAAACAAGCAATGTATTAGTTTGGCATAATTTTTACTCACCAAATATGAGATGATGGATTATGGAATTTGGATTTTGGATTATGAATTTTGAATGTGGGATTAAGATAAAGACTAGGACCAACATCCTTGTACAAGTTATAAGGTGGTAGATGCTTGATGTATGTATGGTGAATCTTTTGATGTGCCTTCCTATTTTGGTATAGAAATTTTGTTTCATTTGATTTGAATGGGATTGTTTTGGGACCCATATTGCTTTTATATGCTTTGCTTGATATTTGTATTCATATGCTTTTTAATTTTGACTTAGATTCTTTTCTTTATATTCTCTACGATTTTGTTGGTCTTGATTGAGGGGTGGAATTTTGGAGTTGATAGTGAACCCCATAACTCCCAGAAATCACCTGCAACCAAAACACCTATCACAAACAAGATATCAAAGCAACTTATTTTCTATGCAACCAAGAGAGAAAATGTTGATCCACAAAGGCATTTGATATTCCCTTTGTATTAAATAATGAATACTTGGATGAATGATTACAATGAAGGATCATTCCTTATAAAAGGAAAAGGAAAATCCTAGATGATGATTTGATTAGATTGTGACAAGTTTCCTAATCTCATGCAATGAGATAACCTATATTTAGCCCAATATAATAATAAAAAAAGCACTCCTAAGTTCAGCTTAAGTGAATAAAGTAAATAAGGGACTTAACAATTAATTAATTATCAAGTGATGTCCTAATTACTCCAACACCTGCCTTTAAGATCAACTTAGGGAGAATCTATAAAGCCTTGATGAGATACCCATGTACAAACAAATAAATATACCATAACCAGAGAAAAGGATAAAACAACATGGGAAAAATTCCTCTCTAAAAGAGAAAATAAAATAACTGCACTAGTGAAAGAAGAATAGGAGAACTCAATGTGACCCCCTAAGGACTACTTCTATCACACAACTACAATCTATGCCCCCCAGTAGGAGAAAGAAAGAGTATATGAATACACCCATAAATAAGTAGCTCATGTGACAATTATGAACACCTGAAGATAAAATACAATCCACTACTTGCAAACTACATTTCTCCCCTTAGGAAGAAATAGATCCACTGGTGATTGGAGAAGATAATCCAAAAAGATGGGTGAATTAGGAATCCAAATCCAAATGATGTTTTCCTCTGAAAAGTGATCAAGTGTCTAAATGTCAAAAAGAGATGGTGTCAATCCAAGATCTTGGGAAGACTAATGGAAAACAATATGCAAAGGTTATGAATATGGTGGGCCAACAACAATGATATTGCTATCAAAAAAGAGGAGATGAATGTCCTCACAGTAATACTCCAGATATGCAATATAGGAGTCTACAGAAAGGGATGATATGTCTACAAGATATGAATCCCAAGTAGTTTTATTTGACAAATGATGAATGTCTTGTTGCACTGAACCAATAGGGTCCACGGATGTGGTGATTCCAATTTGATAAGGAACAATAGAATATGGTGATGAAGTCCCAATCTGAAGAGTTGGAACATGAAGACAAGTATCTAAACCATTAGAACATGCAAGACCTGTGATTTACTCAAGATCCTTTAAAGTATCATCATCAAAGGGTATGAAATATGCATCTACAAGGGGAATGCGATAATATGCAGCAAGATCCTCTAGGTATGGAGAGATATGAGAGTCTCTATGGATCTCCCAAAGTTGATTCCAAAGTGTTTGGGGACAATCAATTTCTGATACATCACACATAGTTTCAATATCAACACTAGAACATATAACTCATACAACATGACCATTGATAATACCCCATGTTGAATAACTCCCTAGTGTGTCTGGTGTAGGTATGAGTCCATAAAGACAAGGAAAAAGATCAAGCCACCTGAGATGTGTCAAGATGTTGTGTCGCCAAGACTCATAGTTATCCTTTTCCAAGATGACCTCTCAAATGATAAAATCAAAGACTAAAAAATTTAGTACATGTAATGCAGATCAAATGAAGTCATCTCATGCAAATAGATCATTTCTAGGTGCCAATATGTCTAAGTAATTTGTAGAAAGTAAAAAAATTGAAGAAAGTGTACCTAAGGTAGATTATGCAAAAAGTGCATGAATGGATTTGAAGAGCTCTAAAATAACTTTCCAACACTATTAGAATCGTGAAAATCAGAGATACAGGCAAAAAGTTATGAGATTAGAAGCAAAAAATGAAGATATGAGTTTGAATGAGAATACAATAAACTAGTAGAAAAACCTGATGGTGAGACCTACACCACTAGAAATTGCTCGGAACCAACTTTCCAATGATATATCATTTGCTTGATTTCAACATCATATGCCTAAGTTATGCCAAAAAGAAAAAATTTGATCCTTTAGGGAAAATGGTGGTTAGGAGTAGAGCAAGAGGGGTCTATATGATGATTTCATGCTAACATAAATATGACATCAACAAAGTAATATTCATAAAATAGTTTGATTGGCTAGAAAAAAATCCAATCATCGAATAAAGCAAAAAGTGACAGAATATGTTGTCACCTTAATCGAAATATTCGTTGAGAAGATGTTGTGAGGTCACCTAAAATATTTGTGTTGCTACCAGTAGGATTGGTTGCCATCAATGTTGAATTCGGCCAGCACCAGTGATTTGTATTGTCGGGTGGAGTGTGGAGGCCATTGGGGGTGATAATAACACTGTCGATCATCTAGTGATTGCTTGTTGGCCACGATATAGGGCAGTAGACCTACTAGGGTATTGCAATTGTCATACCGTGTGTAGTATTAAAGCTAATTTTGATATTTTTGTTTCTACTTTTTTTTTTTTTTCAATCTGTTAAAAAAGAATTTGAAAAAATTAAATCAACTTTTTTAATGAAACCCTATGTACCTTACACACAGACTAGAGAAATTAATACACCAAGGTCGTATATATTCCATATACCATATAGGATTCTTTATGGAGGTTCGTACTACAAATGAAAATTTCCTTTTTTACAACTCCAAATTCGATGAAACACTAGACATTCTTAGGGTTTTTGGTCATTCTAGACTCAACAATAATTCTTTTTTTCCTAGGATGAGTTGATTTTTCCTTCAAGGCTAGATCTCTCAAAATTTAGATAGGAATTCATAGATCTAGTGCTCTGATACCATGTTGGAATTGATAGTGAACCCCACAGCTCTCGAAAATCACCTACAATCAAAAAAATTATCACAAACAAGAAATCAAAGCAATTGATTTTCTATGCAACCAAGAGAGAAAAGATTGTTCCATAAAAGCGTCTGATATGCCCTTTGTATTGAATAATGAATACCTAGATGAAGGATTACAATGAATAATAATTCCTTTAAAAGGAAAAATCAAACCCTAGATGAAGATTAAATTACATTGTGACAAGTGTCCTAATCTAATGAAATGAGACAACTTAACCTATTTTTATCCCAATCTAATAATAAAAAATCACTCCTAAGTTTAGCTCAAGTGAATAAAGTAACAAGGGACTTATTAATTAATGGTCAGTTATTGTCAAGTGATGTTCTAATTACTCCAACATGGAAGGTTTTGAGGATAAATTTTGTTGGTAGGTATGGTGGAAGTGAAAGGATTCTTAGTAGCAAGCTTATTGTAGGGGCTAGGAATGATCCCTATCTCGATGCTCACATTGGATGGCATTACATCAATGATCATTGAAGTACCACTAACATCATTAGATTGTTTGGTAGAATAATTGTATCTAAGTCCTTGACCATAGTTAATTTAGATTGGGATAGGCTCTGTAATACCTTGCTCATGAAGGCCCAATCCTTTTCCTTAATAATTCATGATTTTGCATTTTTTTTTGCAATAGGATGCTTGTTTTCAAAGAATGATGCTAGCCCATTTGTGTTCTTTTGAGGATAATTAGAACTTTTTATTGTCCCATCTATGATAAATTATGATTGTATAAAGGTAGTTGATCCTATTTTATAATATGATGTTGATGTTTTTTTATCTTGTAAACTTGTATCACAATCATATAAATGTTTAATAATATCCATTGTGAATTTATTTTCCTCTTGTTTGATATTATTAAGGTCATGATGACCACTTTTCTCATTATATATGTTATGATCACTGTCATTGATTTTATTGCTTGTCTTTTTGGGTAACAAGTGTCTCATCATATGAGGTAGGTTGTTGGATGATGGATAGGATTATCTTGGACCTCTTTATTGTGGATAGCATAAATTTTGATGAGAGAGTCTACTTGGCTCTTTTGATCATAGCTAGGATCATGATCATAAATGGGAGTAGCTTGGATGCATTTCTCTTGAATACTTGGATCTTGAGTTTAGATAATTTTACCTTGACTTGGTTGAGGAAATGTTTGAACTTTCTTTGGATTTTTTTCTTGGCATAGCTCTTGATTTAGGATAAACATAGAATTTTCTTGGATATGATTGATAGGATTTGTATCACCAAAAAATGGACCTTGACTTGAACTTAGGATAAAATAATCTTGAATAAGCTTATTGGAAATTGATTTGTATGATAGTGTTTTATTTTGGACAATGATGGGACTAGTAGACTCTTTTATGGGTTGAATAGGTATCATATTACATGATGGTTTTTGATGGGGAATTATGCTACTGTGATTTTCTTGTTCATGCTCAATATACTTGGGATTGAAAAGACCCTTACATGATGATAATTGATCTTTTATGGGAATGTCACTAGGATTTTGAATGTATAATGTTATTTATTGGAAAGGCATGGTACCATTTTACTCTTGGATAGGAATTCAAGAAGAAAACTCAAATAATTTGTGTGATGGATATTCTTCCTTTGCTAATAGTCCTTGAAGGAAACCCAAAAATGATTGTTTGGATTTGGTGGGTTTAGAATGTGGATTAATTTTTTGGATAGATGGATAGGATATTTTGGAGTGTAAGGAGGATATGAAGGGTGTAGATAGGGTGTAGAAGATATGGATTACCCACAAGAGGCTGAATTTGGAAACATTGATTGGATATAAGCACCTTGCTTCAAACTAGTTCTTCCTTTATCAATATTATCCTAAGGATAACCAATGGATGTAGGTTTATCATAGTGACTAATGTTAATAAGGTTTTGATTAGGAGGTTATTGCATAGATGTAGGTGAAGGAAAAAAAATTATATCAAGTTTATGTAGAACAAGCTCATCATCAAATCTATTATCATTAAGATAGTCATCTTGATCTACAAGACTATCATCATCTTAAGAAAAAGGAATTTTATTTGACTAGGGTAAAATATCTCATCTAATGGATGCATAGTTTTAGGAGCTTCTTTGATGGTGATTTTTGGCTTTGGATTAGATTCACATTAAGTAGGCAAACTATATGCTCTATCTTGCATTATAAAGTTCTCAAACCAAGCATCCATGGTGCAAATGGTAAAGCATCAAAAGGTTTTTGGATGCAAATAGGATGCTAGGATAAGTTGGATTTGACTATGATTTGAAAAAAGGATAAATTTTTAAAATACTTGCATTTAAATGCTAAGGTTGATAGGATGATGATTGAATTGAATGAGGTGATTTGATGGAGGATAAAATATTTAATTTGGATTATGAAGGATTAAACTAAAACTAGATTTGATGGCCTTGGTTAATTGTTTGGATAAACTAGGACATATATACTTAAGATAGGAAATATCATTAACAAGAAAAGGGTGCTCAACTAGAGTAAAGATAGGTTAGATTCTTAAGCAAGCTATGATGAGAAAATGATAATAGTATAAAGGTCTTGATTTCAAGTTTGAGTTTAGATGGATAAAACTAGGATGATATGGATATGGGATGGAAAATTCTTGGAAATATGTAAGGTAAGATGAATTATGGAACTATGGATTTGGATGATGGGTTATGGATTGGTTTCAACCTCCTAACAATGAATATTTTAATCTTTTCAAATTTTGATGCTTGATAAAATTGTTTTGACACCAATATTTGGCAATAAGGATTCAAATGTTTGCTCTATTATATAATGCAATAAGAATCAACAAAAAAAAAAACATATTGGTTTAGATGACAAATTATTATGATATTCATTGGTTTTGCACAAGAAGACACATCAAACACATGAAAAACTTATAATCATTCAAGTAGGTTTGACACATAATGTAGTCCCACAAATGGAACTAAACCATCTACCTATGAATGGATAGCTAGGGTATTGAAGGTCATGTTCCACCATTACACCGCTTACCTTGGATGAAAATACTTACCCAAGGTTAGCTCTATCTCACCTAATGGAGGTACTCATGAGTAACTTCAGGGTACGATACACATCCCTTGC
The DNA here is from genome assembly GCA_007258455.2 of Sequoia sempervirens. NCBI lineage: Eukaryota > Viridiplantae > Streptophyta > Pinopsida > Cupressales > Cupressaceae > Sequoia > Sequoia sempervirens. The sequence goes on from VDFB02047230.1 coordinate 88,986,982, forward strand.
ACTGTGTTAATTAAATCTCTTGATAATTTTTTGCATATTCTAGGACTTGCAAGAAATTTACTTTCAACGTCCAAGTTAAATAATTCTAGAATTCATGTGACATTAAATAAGTTTGGTTGCAAGTTGGTAAGAGGGATTTTGGTGATAGCTAAAGGATCTCAAATAGGGATTTTTTGTAGGCTAAACACCTCTACTTTAAGTTACCTCCCTTGAGGCATGCATTATCAAAGTCATGTATCCCCTTCTACATCAAGGCCTCATCATGGCCCTCAATGAATACTACCTCTCTATGACCCCTTCTTCAAACCCAAGGTGAAGAGAAATGTCAAAATAAAGCTCCTTGATTATAAAGCCTTTGGGTCCCCCTCTTCTCTTAACCCTATCCCTAGCTCTGCTAGCAAGGTGGGTTTGGGAAAAAGGGTAAGGGGCCTGCTATGATCCCCACTCTCTAGTTTGAATTGTTAGAGACCTCATCATCCAAGAAACAAAAGGTGGTAACCCCTAGTGTGCATGATAAACAACAAGGTAACAATGAGAAAAATTCAAAATCCCCATTCCTCCCCTCATTGTGGGTGAGGATATTGACATCTTTGATGCTAAGGGGGTAGAGAAAGTGGTTGTGGGGACTACTCTTTGTGATACCAAAGGTTTTGGGGGCCGCAGGTCTACTATACTTTCCAAAGCCCAAAACTACGAGGACCCTAATATTACCAAATGTAAACAAATTTAGGAGGTGTATGATGAGGATGAGTCTAAGGAAGAGGATTTTATTCCTCAAAATTTGGAGGATTTAGAGGATGATGACTCAGAGAACGAGTCTGATGAGATGCATGGTAATGATAATAACAAGGAAAATGTTGTTGATGATAATGCTAAGGTTGATATAGACTATGAATGAAATGTTGATGTGATTTTGAAGGATTTTTTGGCCCCTCCCTATCCTAAACCCCAAGAGACCACGAACAACATTGTGGAGAATCACCCTCCCTCCATTCTTGCTTAAAACACTAAGGATAAATATAATGCTACCATAAAAAATATGCAGGCTAAGCTATTTGAGTTGGAGAAACTTGTCTCCAACAGATGCAATGATAGAATTTGTCATTTGAAAAATTTCTTACCCAATATTATAATGCTTATAAAGGCATTATGCATAAGTTAGTGATGGGTATTGTCTTTGGCCACTCTAATATCACCAAACAGAAGAAGAAAAGGGGAAAAAAAGATGATGAGGAGAAGGTGAATGATAAGAATTTTTTATGACCAGAAGGATACGAAGGACTAGGAAATAACCCTTGATGCCCTCCTTGAAGACTGGGGCTTGATAAACTAGTTGGGCCTCTGTGGTTTTTGTTTGTTCTTGGTCTTGTCTTTTTAGTTTTGTTGTTTTGTTGGGCCTACATTCCCTTTAGCTATTTTTTCAAGCATGTGTCCCCTCTTGTTGTTTCTTTGTTTTTTTTTAATTTTGTCTTAAACTCTTGGGATTAGGGCCCTTTCCCTACTTTTTTAGTCAAAAACATTGAAAAATACATGTATTTTGTGGCACCATAGATTGGGTCACATAGGTGAAAAAGGACTTAAGACTATTTTAAACAAAAAGATGGTTGATGATAGTTTTGATTATTTTGTTGGTAAAAATGATTTTTGTGAACATTGTGTGTTTTGAAAAAAAAATGGATCATCATTTTCTAGTGGAACTAATAAGGCAAAGAGATTATTAGAGATCATTTATTCAGATGTATGTGGTCAAGTGGATGTTGAATTTTTGGGTAAATCTCAGTATTATGTATCTTTCATTGATGATGTCTCAAGATACACTTGGATTTATTTTATGCATTCAAAATCTAAATTTTTCACTAAGTTTAAGGAATTTAAGGCCTTAGTTGAAAGAAAACATATTATGTATTTAATTTTTTTGGAGGTGCAGTGAGTTGGATGAGTAAGAGGTAGTCTATAGTTGTTTTTTCCACCACTAAAGTAGAGTATATGGATGCTATGCATGCCTCTAAGGAGGCAATATGCTTACAGAGACTTGGTAATGTCATTGATTTTGATTGTAGGACAATGAGGATTAGATGTGATAGTCAGAGTGATATTTGTTTGGACAAAAATTCTATGTATCATGCTCATACTAAGCATGTTTATGTTCAATATCATTTTGTTTGAGAGATGGTTGAGAATGGTAAGGTCTTGATTGATAAGGTTGACACTTTGGATAACTTTGTAGATTCTCTCATGAAACCAATGACCATGGATAAGTTATCTTGGTTCAATATCATTTTGTTTGAGAGATGGTTGAGAATGGTAATGTCTTGATTGATAAGGTTGACACTTTGGATAACTTTGTAGATTCTCTCATGAAACCAATGACCATGGATAAGTTATCTTGGTGCAATAAGGCCATGTGACTTGATCACTCTAGTTGATTTATTATGTGTATCTCTTGGATGTAATTACAATTTATAATGTCAAGTGGGATAGTGTTAGGTTAGATGACATTTACCTTGCAAACCAATGTCATTTTTGTGTTTGCATGTTTTTTGAAAAGTGTTTTAGGGGACATGAGAGAAATGGATTTAATTTTGGCAATATTATAAATGTATTTTTGAGAGGAAATTTAATGTTGTTGGAAGTTACACATCACTTAAGGATAAAATTATCCCTCCTAGGTGTTCAGGTTAGGAATCTAAAGAGTCTTGAGTGGGTCACCAAGTTTGGAGGGAAACAGGTGTCCATTGGTTCTCCATCTAGAATTTGAATAGTCACTAAAGCATCCTAAATGCCAGAAGTTGAAGAGGCTATGGATTAAGTTCCCATGTTGAAGCCTTGTGAATATTAATTAATTTATTATCATGAATTATTTTTCCAAGGAAGGGATGTGGGTCTTTGCAAGTGGTTTTGACACCTCTTGTTTTGGTTTACCACTATGATTCTTCCTCCCACAAGTTCTATAAATTGGAGCCTTGAGATGATAATAACATAATGTGTTATTTGGAGGTGTATGGAAACATCTGGGTTGTAGGAGATCAACAAGGAAGTGTATTGTGGTGTATCTCTCTTTTGAAGATAAATAATATACTTGCCCTCTTTTCTCATGTGGATTTTTTTCTTGAAAGTGTTTCTCCACATAAATCTTGTACCATATTTTTTTGCTGAATTTTCTATTATGGTGAATGTGCAATCACATACTTATAATCAGATTTAGTATTCTTATTTTCAGATTTGAATACACATACATAATTTAATATTGCATCTTAGTTTCACCTTTTTTCCAACACAATGAGTCAATAAATTTATAAGTTACCAATAAAAAGGATGTTAACGTTTAAGTGTCAATAATTTTTTAAGTTAGTGAATCCAAAAATACTACAAGTTCCTAGGTTCACAAAATTCTAAAATTATGATAAAGAGGGATGATGACCAGGTTTGATTTGTCACTAATTCTTTGGTTTATAAACCTATTGAAATTCCAACATGGTTTTATAGTTTTTCAAAAGTGCAAAATTTTGATAAGGTTTGTGAAGCCATCAGAAGTGTGACAAATTCAAAGAAAGATGGAGAGAGAGAGAGAGGGGGGGGGGGAGAAAAGAGAATTTCATTATGTCAACAAGTTCACTAATTCTTGAACCTATTAAAAGTGTGATTTAAGGTTCATAAAGGGCCCCAACCTCTATCCTTGAAGGTTAAATTTATGTTCTATGATGGTTGAGAAAAAAATTTAGGACCCAACAAAATGACATCATTTTTGGGATGAAAAGGAAATTGAAAAAATAGAGCCTTAGTAATAATTCCTTTTATAGCCATTGATAGTTTGTAGTAACAATGTGGTTCTATCAGTGTTGATTTACATAGTTAGAAAATTATCTCTCTTGATTGATGGGAATGGTGAATTTATTTGATAATCAATTCCATATTCTAGTGGTAAATTAAATATTAGTTCTAGAATGTGGAAGAAAACCCAAATGTCAACATGGAGAAGATCATTTTCTTAACATAAGGAGACAATAGGACCATTAGAGAAAAAAATTGGGTAATTCCTCTACACATCATCCTAATGATACTGAATTAGTTGGTACATCTAGAAAAGGTGACACTTTCATTGATTTAAAAGACCAATATTGCTTAGAACATGAGGGAGAAAAAATAGAAATGATTGATTTGCAAATAAAATAATACAATAATTTATAGAAGAAACGTGGATAGATCTAGAGACAAATATATAGATATTTGGCATGCCAAACCAAGATGTAGAAACACATTCTATTGACCAACATTAGGTTTTACCCACTAGATCAAAAAAATAAAATTATTTAAAAACTTGATGTTTCAACAACTCTAACTCTTATAATTAACATCTTTTTGACAATGTAAAAATACCCTTTTGTAGATTTATAAGTGTAGGTTTCAAAAATATAATTTTTTAATAATTTGATTATTTTTTATATTTTATATTTTATTTTTATTAAATTAGGTCATCAGTATTAAAATATAAGGTTGATTATCTTGTCAAGAAAAAAATTATAAATTTATTTAATTTTTAAAAAAAATATATGATACACTAGATAAAAGATTCTATTTCAAGATGATTTTTTTTGCTATTTTAGATAAATATTTAAGAAAAAAGGTGATGTCCCATGGAAATAGTTGTGTTTTCAATACAAGTAAATTATTAAAATTTATTTAAAAATATATATTTACCAACATGGAGAAAAATTAAATCCATGCTCTAAAGTTTCAAGTTATCAATACACAAAAGAAAATTAAAGGAAAAAAAATCTACTATATAAATCTAGAGACATCCCATTCAACTTCAATTTTTAGAATTTTATCAACTAAATTATAGTGTCATATGTATATTCAAATAATTTTTTATTTTTCTAAAAAATTATAAATATAAAATAAACTAAAAATTATACTTTTCATTAGTTTACATCATTGTAAATTTAAAACATATATGTCACTTTCTAGTGATTCAAATTAAAAGATGGGATCGATGTCGGTTATTTCCCTTACAAAAGTGTGATATAGCCTTGTAATTTTAACCAACCCTAATGTTCTACTAGTATTATTAAACCAAGATCTAGTGTTTTAACTTTACAATTAAATAGCATGACTATTCATAGTTGATGAGATATATACCCAAAGGTACAACATAATGACACTACCATATAATATTGTTATTAAAGTGACACATTATATTATTGTATTTATATGTGTGATTTTAAAATTTGTATACATTTCTCTAATGTTTTGTGCCCACAATGACTAGGTTGTCCTTAAATGCACCAACTAGTGTGTATGATGGTATATTTTCATGGAAGTTAAAAATAAAATTAATTGATTCCAATATTGATATCACTCATCCTCATAATCATTCTTGATCCTTTGATTTATCATCTATTTCCATAGTTTAGGAATATAAAAATAAAAGTAATCTAGATCACTTATGTGGCCACAAATCTAAACCTAAAACTTAAATTCAAATTTTAAATAATGCCCCATTCCCTCCATTTCCACTAGACATTGTGGGCTATAACTAAAGTGAAAAATTTCTAAATTACACTAGTAGGGTGTGCATTAAAAGATATACCCTAATTGGAATTAATCATCTAGTAAATATAAAAGGAATGATCTAGAAACTAAAATTGAATCATAAAATGATAAAAAACCACATTAGCTTTGCACCATCATTCTAGGAGCATATTGAATGCTTGTTTTTTTATACTTGACCTTTGTTAATTATCTTTGAAATATTTCATGGAATGTTTTGATTGAGAACATGACTCATAATTCAAAAGATTCCCTAAAGATATTTATAAACACCACTAGTCCTTATGAATATTTAGAGCATAGACACAAATGTGAACAAGTTTCAAACATAAGGCTTCAGATATCATATTAGGTATGTTACTTACAAGTGTGGGTTTGTACGTTAGGTTTAGTTCGACATTCATGGAGATCATATCTACAAATTCAAAAGTGAACCAAGATAGTACATTGTCATGCTCACAAGTCTACAATAGTCATCAAAAGGGTTTTAAAATTTTGGCACATTAATGAATCAATTCCTAAAATTTATTATGCCACATTTTTATCATTATATTTGGAGATAAGTATCAAATTTGATTTATTTAATTTTACTAATTTTAATTATCAATCCCTTTACATTTGTAAAGAATCTAGTGACAAAAGTCTACACAACGTGACTTCTTGGGGCCAAGCCAAAAAGAAACCTATAGAGACATAAAGGGAATTCAAACCAAGACTCCATAATCCAATAGTAAGAATTCCCTAAATAAATCTTAGATGAGGCGGGCTATATGGCTAAGGAGTTCACTTGGTGATAAGTAAATCAATATGGTTGAAGGGTTCACTACATGTAGTTGTGCATCTACACCACATAATGTGGCTGAAAAAAGTAACCCACAAGGGACTTGAGCCAAAGGTAATACAAGGAAAATCTAGTCAAGAAAGACCTAACCATATGGATTAATATTATTTATTTATGTTGGGACTATAGATGTCCTAAGGAGTCTCTAACCAAGGTCAAGGAAAAAGTGAGTGTAATGAAGGCTGTTTAGGATGAATGGGACAATATTCTTGTGGTACCTATTACTAGAACCTATAGGAGTCACCACAAGATCAAAATTGTCCCAAAATAATTCTAAATTACAAGACACCACTAATTGTATGAAGACAAGGGTTGATAAAGGAATATCAAAATCTATACTTGTTTAAGATTCTTATAATAGAGCCATAGCCTTGTCTTCTATCAACCATATAACTATAATAGATTCATACCTTTATTAATTTTCTATTGTTCTTTATTTCAAAATCATCCCATTTCTCATGTGCATGTCCCATGTCTCCAATTACCAATGCTCTAAAGGTCATAAAATATAAATTTGGACAAATTAATGGATATTTAGTTTGTGCAAAGAAAGTAAATGATGAAAGATTATACTTTTACAATGGTTTTGAGTTCCTTGGAAATATACCATTTTATGATCATAAAAAATAATGAGTAAGTCATAAAATATATTGATTTCTAAAACTTTATTAATGGTACGTCAATACTAACATAATGAGCACAAAATTCTAATAAATGGCATGAAAATACTAACATGTAAAGTTCAAAAGGGAGCATTATAATAAATTACCAAAATAAAATGTAATACAATTTATGTTGGTACTTAGATCGTAGCATTTGGGATTCTCAAGGAATTTACAACACAATATCATTCACATAATAACATCCTAGCACCCTACAACTTTTAACATGGTGAAGTCCACTAGTCCAATTAATGTCAATATATGCATCATTCTTGTTAATTCTGATTGTTCCACCCAAAAATATCCCCTTGTTAAGTGAAAAATGACAATGTAGATATGTCAAATTTAGTAGAATAGATACTATGTAAACATTAACTTGAAAGAGATTATTTATGCATAAACCAAATATCAATTGTTTCCTCTCTCATTGAAAATAAAAGATGCAAATACAAGTGCAATAATTTGATTGCAAACTATAACTCAAACTTTTATTGAAATCATAATACCCACTTAGTTAAATTCAAAACCTTAAAATCTAAAACTCATAATTTATCCACTTATTAAATTTCACAATTGGTTACATTAAATTATATAACTTATCTAAAAAATTAGCACTTTTCTCCAGATTGTCATGTTATTAAAAAATTTCAAGACTTTGGCATGCTCCTTGTTCAATATAGAATATTACATTTTAAACAAATCTTACATCAATAGCAATATCAATCTATCAATTATACCATTAAATTATTCGACAAAAAAAAAAAAAAAAAAAATAGTAACAATTCCTAGACTATAACATTATAAAGATATTTGTTGCATTACTCTTTACATTTTAATGACAATCTAACATTGATTTATTTACTGTTGACATTTTAGTGATATACATTCCCATTAAAAATAGTATACAAAGGCTTTTATGTTATGGAAAATATCAAAGGAATTTGTTGCATGATTTATTGTAATTATATTAGGTTGCTCTAGTATTAAGATGATTTGAATAGGTTAAATGAATTAATAAGAAACTTAAGGCCATAAGTTAAGCTTTTGGTTTACTTACATAATTTGTTTGGTAAAGGTTGCCTACTATATAAATGATAGAATTATGTTTTCTATCAATCAAAACTCCTACTTCATTTTGCTACTTATCACCAATGTGGGAAAGAGTAGGGGATGCCCATGCAATGTCCATCAAGAGCTCTAATCATTAGTATTTATCCATTTTATAGAATTAGCATGACAAAATTTTTATATCTTAACAACTACTTGAATAGAAAAATTTTGTCATTTCAAGTCACCACTAGTCATAGGACAACAACTACCTCCTATAATGTGGTTCCTATCATTTGGCAATTTAAACACACTTTTAGTGGTATTCAAATACAATAGTGATGTACATTACAAGCTTAGGAGTATTGTATTATATTTCTTCATTGTAAATGCATGTAGCAACTTGTGTAGCAAGATCAACTTAGGTTTTTAGGCTATTCTTGTTGATACTCATTTATTGTGATTATTGATGATCTTGTGCTACAACTAATGGATTGCAATAATAGAGAGAAAACGTAACCAAGTGGTATCATCTACAACTTGGTAGTTGTAACTAAATATCAACTTGGATTTCTTGTTTCAATGGGTCAATATTCATAGCTCTATAAAGATCAAAATTGGATTGTTTAATAGTGAGAAAGATCACTAATATGCATACAAATATGGTATCGTTGCATCCCATTGCTTGCAAATGCTAATAGAAATAGTGACTTGGTTCCTCCTCTTGAATACATGTGGGTATGACACTACTATGATCTTAATACACTACAATAATGCATGAATAAAAATATTTCTATAACTAGCCCATTTCTACCATAACACACTTCTCAAGTACAATTTAAATCACCAAATAAACTAATTTTCAAATATATTATTAACATATGACACTACTATGATCTTAATACACTACAATGAATAAACTAATTTCTACCATAACTACTTGAGTAGATAAAGTGTGTCCTTTCAAGTCACCACTAATGATAAGACAACACATACCTCCTACAATGTGGTTCCCATTGGTTGGAAATTCAACCATACTTTTAGTGGAATTCAAATAAAATAATGAAGCACATCACAAGCTTAGGAGTATCATATTATAATTTTTTATTGTCTATGCAAGTACAAGAAACTTGTGTACCAAGATCAAATTAGGTTTTGAGGGTATGCCTGTCAATGCTCATTTATTGTGATTATTGATCATCTCGTGCTATGGCTAGTAGATTGTTATAATAGGGAGAAAACATAACCATGTGGTATCATCTACAACTTGGGAGTTGTAGGTCAGCTTGGATTTCTTTCTTTAGTGGGTTGATACTCATGCCTCTAAAAATATTGAAATTATATTTGTTTAATAGTGATAAATCTCACCACCATGCATACAAATATTTGAGCTTTGTTGCATCCCATTGTTTGTTGCTACACGCTATTGCTTGTAAATGCTAAGATGAAGGGTGAGTTGGTCCCTCCTCCTAACTACAAGTAGGTATGACATTACCATAAGCTTAATATATTGTAATTATGCATTTTAGTGCCACCATTTTTATAAATGGCCCATTTCTATCATTCTCAATTATAGTTTATATCACCAAATAAACTAATTTTCAAATATATTACACTAATAATATTAATTGTTACACAATATTTATTATTAACTCTACTTCCAAACATATTATAGTGACAAAAACTAATCATTATACAACACTTGATAATTTGTTTTTCATTGGCGTAGTTCAATGAACTTAATCTCAACTTGAAAATATTAAATTTAATCCTACACTCATGGCTTTCAATGAAGCTTAATATAAAAATATATAATTTAATCTTTCAATGAACCTCTTTCCCAAATGTCACGCTTTAATCTCAAGTAAAAATATAAAATAGGGGAGAGGACACAGTATTTGAGCATGTTCTAATAGTTGTTATAGCATTTGTTGATCTTATGCCAAATATTTTTACAATATTGGATCAATAGTTGTGACTTTAAAGTCGTTAGTGTTGATGATGACTACCCATAATTGAATGAACTATATTTCTTAGATCTGAAAAGCAACAAATCATGTGATGCCACATCAACACACCAATAAAACATGACTTAGTGCACAACTATCGATCTCACTTTTTTGGGCCTTTTGGACACCTTGACAAAAAAACATGCAGATGTGGCCATGAAACCTTAGTTATAAGCATAGGACTTGCCAAGTAAGTTGTACAAAATTGGGAGTGATTTGAAATTTCCATCTAGGATTTTGAGGAGCATGAAGTTAGGGTGCTCAACTATCGAGTCCTATCCCCTATATAATCTTAATGTGAAAAGAAAAAAAACTGAAATTGGTTTTAATAGTGATCACATCATCAAATTTTATTTGATCATGGAGTACTTTGGAAGCAATTTTTGATTTCTATGCAAAAATATATTCCCTATAACAAAGATTAATATATGGCCATAAATATAAGAAATAATATTAATTTCAATAGAAGAATATTTGTATATGAAAACAAAATTTAAATAATCAAGTAGAAAAATCTTAATATAAATTTAATTTGATATTTTGTTTTAAGAAAAAAATTAATAAAATATTTTTTTCGTAGTAATAAATTATAATATAATGAGAAAATTTGTTTTTTGTTATCAAATAGATCTTCAATTTATTGTTTGGAGTTGATTTGTCATTATAAATCTTTATTCAAATAAAACTATTCATTCCAAACCAAGTGCTTTATGGGTGATAGCACAATAGTTTCTCTCACATGTGCTACATCTTATTTTTGTCTAAACTCACATAATTTTTAGAAAAATTAATGATTGAAACCTAAAGGAATTCCATCTAAGGGGGTTTGATTGAAGAATGTTAGATCAAACCTCCCTGGATAGAATCACCAAGCTTAAATCAAACTTCAATATAATGTCTTAATTGCATTTATCAAAATGGTGATAAAAATAATATTTTTAATTCACTTTTTGAGGGATCAAATGAAGTTATTTGAAAATATAATTTTGTAAGTATATAGCCCTTAGTATTAGTTTTACAAAAAATATAATATATATTATGTTGTCTTTAATATATATTTTTTAAAACTTTATAATGGATGTAGGTCTATCATGAAAAATCAATTACCTCTATTCAAAAGACTAAACAAATAAAATTCTTAAAAAATATTTTAAAAAATCACTACACTCTACATAAATGTTTTTGTTTCAATTATTATTTTTTTAAATCTTGATATATATGCTAAGAGGAATGTTTCAAAATAATATAAATTTGAATTTTTTGCTAATGTCTATTGTTTGCATACGTTTGAGCAATACATGAGGCCAATTGGCTGGCCATTTATAAAATGATGGTGTTTGTGCAACAAAGTTCTCAATGGAGATGTGATAGCTTCAAACCAACTATGGATCATTAGGGGAAATTTACATAAAAAATGGGTCTCCTAAGGAACTCTAAAAAAGCAAAAATTATCTCATATAATACAAATTATTTAAATATAAAAAATATAAATTACTTAATTACATGAGTTAAGTGGGGACACATGTTTCTATTATAATTCCTTAAAAAACTTTAGTCCATGATTTTTTAAAAGTGGTAACATATATTTCTATTATAATTTATTAAAAAACTCAAGTTCACTTTCTTCATTATTTATTTTTTATTTAAAAACTCTTAAACTCAAGTTTATATTTCTATTATAATTTATTAAAAAAATCAAGTTCACTTTCTTTTCTTGATTATTTGTTTTTTTATTTAAAAAAGTGGCAAAGTAAAAGTAACTTTAGATATTTTATTTTTACTTAATTATTTTATTTTATATATATATTTCTTTTTTTGATTATTTATTTTTTAAAAATTATTTGTTTTTATTTAAAAAGTGACAAATTAAAAGTAAAAACTTTAGATATTTTATTTTTTAGTATTTTATTTATATATATATATATATATATATATGATTTTATAGATTTAGATTTATTATGTTATGTACGTTTATTTAAATAAACACGTTAATAGGTTTTATAGTAGTATATTTATATTTAAAAAAGTATGTTGAGGGATATCTTTTTTCCATAGTCTCTTTGATTTTCTCATTTTCTTTCCTTTGCAATTTTTTTGGTTTTTAATTTTTAATTTTTTCAATTATTTTTTCCATAGTTTCATGATTTTCTCTAACTTTTTCTCCTTCCAACAGTTTCCAATTTGTCTTTTTGGTTTTTATTTTATTTTGTCCAATTTATTTTTTAGGTTTTATTTTAATTTATTACAATTTATTTGGTTTGTAGTTTTTGTGAGAACAATTTTTAATTTCTTTTGGTTCTTTTTCCATTTTTTTTGTTTCTATTTTATTTTATTTTTGCTATATATTTACATGAAGATTGTAGAGTGCCTCTCAATGTAAATAGTGGTAAATTATATTTTATTTTATATTAATATTTTATTTTATATAAATTTTATATATTAAATCTAATTATGCCGATAGGCATTCTACAAGTGGAGATAAGAGCACTCAATTTGTTTCTGTAAATATATAGAAAAAAATAAAAAATAAAAAATAAAAAACAAAATTAGAAAAAATAAAAATAAAAAATAAAACCAAAAAAGAAATTAGAAATGGTTGAAACAAAAAAGTGGAGAAAAGAATTACAAAATTATGAAACTTTGGAAAAAAATGAAAGTGGAAAAAATTAGAAAAGCTAAGGGGAAAACAACAAAGCGTCAGGTGGATGAAATTTTTTATTTTTGCAGCACTTCATAAATGATTTTTATGATTTTTAATGTTTTTTAAAAATTATATTTTTTCTTAAAGAATATATATATTTTTAAATATAAAAATTTCTATAATAGAACTTAATAGAACTTAAGAATATAAATCTAAAAAGCAAAAAGAATATTTATATTTAGAAAGATGAATGAGATATAATAGGATATGTAGAGTTAAATTAACCATCATGAGTTAATTCATAAGATTTTAGAAATTTTTATTTTATAAAATAAAAAAAATTATTTTGA